>OY982586.1:12823802-13091380 GCA_963859945.1 Euplagia quadripunctaria
GTACTACGTTGGCTGGTGGCTTGTTAAAGCCAGGGGGGCAGCTGCCCTCCTCTGCCCCACCCTCGGTAAGCCCATGGATATACTTACCCCTATTTCTAATAAGCGAGATGGGACTACATGGCATTGCCATGTCCCCTCCATTATCATCCCCCCTTCTATAGAGTCCGAAAACTATTCAAAAATAGAAAAAAGGTCCATAACCATGATGTTCTTTGAAGTGTATATTATTATGCTGGTCTAGTGGGACAGCTCTAACAATGTATATTCCAAAAAAAACCTTATAATTAACCATTTAACACATGCAGAAAACACCTACAACAGACTCTTCTATCTTTTAGTTTAAAATATACTCCGAAATAGTCACTTAATAAGGCCAAGGAAGGTAAAACTAATGATTGCAGAGTTTCATAGCATTAGGTGGCCAGTTTAGCATTCTTAGCAATGATTGATAGCTATAGTAATCACTGTAAAAGATACTCTCGCTTGTAACCATTAGGTACATTTTAAGTTATTTATCTGCATCAAGAAAATGAGCCATACATCACTATTAATTAATCTTAACCCAGATTGAGAACAACTATGATCGAACCCACAATATTAGAGAAGATGATTGTAAAGTGGTAATATTTGTAGCATCCGTTAAATGCGTGTCATAATTCCTTAGCGTACCAAAAAAATATGATATCCCCACATGTCAATAGATGGCGCTGTATAGTTTTACATCCATTGACAATAGATGGCGCTATAACCTATATGTTTGTTTGCAGGCCCAGTTAGAGAAACTTCAGAATGAAATATCCCAGATAGCTCGTAAGACCGGGATATCGTCCGCCACCAAGCTGGCGCTGCTCGCGGCTGACGCGCCTCACTCGGACAGAGTGCCCGATATAGAATGGTAGGGTGACAGAAGTCATTTTTAATACTTGCTATTATTGCAGGCCCTCATAGATGTCGGACCATCACTTTCCTGCCCTTGTACCAATTTTCATTGGGGTCGGCGCGTGTGTAACATTGGAAAGAGTTTTGGCTGGTTTCTCTTATGGCCGGCCGCCTGTCTGACGCCTCCCTCCTTGGGAATGTAGTCGTTTTAAGACAGGAAAGAAGGAATAAGGTAAATTTGTGTAAGGAAAAATGAGTAGGGAGAGGAACCTAGGGTATTGGGGTAGGGCTCTATTTCCGCATCTAGACTCATAGGTGGTCCATTATGCGTTCAGATAGGCTGACTAGTTGAGCCAGCCTAGCTCCTTCCAGAAGCACAGAAGCCTTCTGGGGCGTTCACAGGCTTCTAGGAGCGACGTCGCTCCCGCGAGGATACTTACCCGTTGTGTGGCCACTCCCTCGCTCCAGGACAACGTGGGCGGCCGTTTTCTCCACGTTGAGACAGCCTCTGCATAGAGGACTGCTTGTCGCATTGATGGTGAATAGGTGAAGGTTTAGGGCCAGGTGGCCTGTAATAGTTCCTACAACTGTTCTGATGTCAAGTCGGTTGAGACTGAGCAGTCTGCAAGTTAAACGTGGTGAGACCTTCGTCAGCACCAGTTTAGACTGCCTGCAGCCAGGTGTGTCGACCCAACGGTCGTTGTGCGCTTCCCGAGTTCGTTGCTTTACCCATGATCGAAGTTGACTAAAGGGAAGTGGCAGCAGTATAGTTGGACCTGCCACTAACGTTGCAGATCCCTTCCTTGCCAGCTCATCGGCGGCATCGTTCCCGAGTGAATCACTATGCCCCTTGATCCATTGAAGGATTAGCCCGTTGGCAGAGGCTAGGAACTTAGGATAAGGGATACCACAAGTCTCGGATGTTGAACGGGACTGAGACAGTAGCTCGCAGAAGCCGGGGTCGCGTACCCGAATGTTCTGTATTTCCTGTGACTGGAGAGGCCACTGGGACAGGAACACCAGCTGGCATCATCAGGTGTCGGATGTTGTGGGTAACCTTCGTTTTATTACATATTTAAATTACTATCCAACAGGTGGCGCTGATTCTAGATCGCATTATGTTTTGATTGACACTAGTCACTTACACTTTCGATAGATGGCGTTGTGTCGATATTTTGAATCGCCCTATTGATGAGTTTCATATAACACCACGTAAGATCTATCATGCTTTGTTTTTTTTTAATAAAAAATTACTTTGGATAATTCAATGCAATAGTTTCAAGTTCTCGTCCTGTAGAGATTACTAGCCCTTAATTTTTTAATCTTCTATGGAATAAGACACTTCCAATCAGACGGCCAAGGTTTCCAACCCCACTGTTCCCCCCACAGGTGGGACAGCGTGATCCTCATGACTCCCGAAGAGCGCGAGTCCAAACGGCGCACAGACCCTGGGCCCGCGGACACTCGTACCGACTTACAACGGGTGGATGCCTGCAACATCGGAGATGATGACATAGTCGAGAACCTGAACGAGGATGCCATCACCAACCTAGTGGAACATCCTCAGCAGCTCCGACCACCAAGTTAGTACACCTTATGATTTATTCTTAAGAGTATGCTATTCGACGAGTGAAAATACCAGGGATGTTGCGGATGCGGATGCAAATATCCGCAACATCCCTGGAGCTTCCGCATCAATATGGACATCCGCATCCGCAATAATGAATGCAGATGTTCATGCAGATGTAGTGCAATTCGCGACAAAAATGAAAGTGTGTGGGGCCGGCGGCTGGCGTGGCTGTACACAAGGGGTTGATTGACCAATAGGTGTGAAGATTTCGGACAATGTTGTAATTGTTATCGCGATAAAGTGACTGTCAACGTGAGTTTGTTTGTTACGATTTCACGCCAGAACTACTCAACTGGTCATCATGAAATGCAAACACATTGTCAGGAGTCAAGGAAAATACATAGGTTACCATTTAATCCAGAAAAGTAGGTACTGGATCTGAGGGATAGTGAATTTATGGAAAAAATCTACGTCACACAAGGGAAGCCGAGTGCATAAGCTAGTGAAATATTTACAGGGTGTAAAAAACACCGTACCGAATTTTGACATAGTGTATTCAGACAATCATTCTGAGTCAAAAATCATTGGAATTTTCTGCCGAAACATTCATATTTTTTTATATATATATATATATTTTTTTTTTTTTAAAGTCATATCACAATGAGTAAACAGAATATTTTAGAGAAAAAATTATAATAAATACCACATACGGCCAAAAACTGCAATGTAATCAATTAAACAACATTAATGCAATCAGCTGCTTCGACGGCGCCGTGCGCTGAAGGTCATTCACCGTACCGCACAGAAAGTAAACCACACTTTCAAGAACTCAAAATCCTAACATTGCCATGTATCTATATATTAGAAGTATGTAAACTTGTCCGTAAATATCCGGAACACTACACCAAGCGCGAAGACATCCAAACCAAAATTACTTTAAGACACAAAAATAGATTAAACCTTCCAAATTCACGATTAGCAATGCACTCCTCTAGCCCATTGGTCATGTCTATAAAATTATATAACAAGCTACCAAATGACATAAAAAATGAAAATAAGTTCAATACCTTTGTTAGCAAGTTAAAGCAACTTCTAATAAGTAAAGTTATCTTCTAGGTATTCTTTCACGTTGTAGTAACAACGTGAAAGAATACCTAGAAGATAATTTATAAATACTAAATGTCTGAAAGTGCCTACACAATAATTAGTAATTAAATATTACACACACATATGGACATAAAATTAAATATGATTTTGAGATGATAATTTGTTGAAACGTAGAAGAAACTTGACTTGAATTCAAATCACCATATAATTAATAACTATTTAATAAAATAATATATTTAATAACTACTAGAATTTTGTGATAATATTGTGCAATAAAAATACAATAGACTAAATAATGAATAGATTTTATTATAAATATATACTACTAACTAATATATCCTTTTTTTTTTTTTTTTTTATCGTGTGGAAACCCCCACGGGTCATCACCTCACCGGAGCTAACGGTAAAGTAGTATGTCGGAATCGAACCGAATAAAACCATACGGTGTTCCGTCACAAGTGGGTCTATTGCAGGGGAACCCGGGTATACCCTAGGAAGGAGTCCTCCGGGAACCCTGTTTAATATTCATTTACTTCATCATACATTTAATTTGCATCAAAACTTAACTTTAAAGTATAGCTAAACAGCTCGTCCTCTCTCCTAACAGAGCTGTGCCCGACAGGGTCCATAATTGTTACCTACTTTTAAGCCTACCACCTATAAATTTATATTATGGAATGCTTTAAATAAATTGAAATTGAAAAGAATTCCGCGTACATTGCGTAGCGCCAAATTAAACTAATGACTATAAGTCCTTAATCTCGCATTTTTATGATGAACTGACTTTTGTATTGTGTTAAGTATAAAAAGAAAGAGGTTTTGGTAAGTTTTTCGCGTAGCTCAAACTTACACACTGTAAGGTCGTAGGCACATTGACCTCTGAACGATGTATTCATATTAAACGAAGATAAACTTGTACTCACCTTGTATTATCTTCGTCTGGTCATTGGTCAGACAGATGTTAGGGTCTGATTAAGTTGGAATGTGTAATCTGTATGCAAGGAGCCATTTTAATGTCCAAGACAGTACGTAAAAGGTATTGAAATATGTGGTCATATTTTAAACCGACTTCAAAAAAAAGGATTTATCGTGGGAGAGCCATGCTTCGGCAGGTATGGGCCGGCTCGACCGGTGTGATACCACGGCCTCACAGAAAACCGGCAGTGAAGCAATGTTTGCTTTGCTTTTCGCCGACTGAGTGAGGTTACCAGAGGCCCTAACCCTTCCTTTTGCCCTCCTCTACCCCTCTTCTCCCCTTCCCCTACTCCCACCTTAAACAACCTGGTTGCCTGGAAGAGATTGCATTTTGCAATAAGGCCGCCCTTTGTACATAATCTGTATGACAAATGTATGTATGATAAATATACTGTAAGATTTGTCTACAAATAAAGTGTAATCTATCCATCTATCTATTATAAATGTGAAATTTTGGATGGATGGATGTTTGTTACTCTTTCACGCAAAAACCACTGAACCGATTGCAATGAAACTTGGTATGTAGATAGCTGGAGACCTGGATTAACGCATAGGCTATTTTTTATCCCGATATTCCCATTGGATCGGGACTTACGCGGGTGAAACCGCGGGGTGCTGCTAGTATAACAATATACAAATATTCACGTAGTAATGAAAGCAATGACTTAAAGAATAAATTAATAAAAAGTTATTTATTTACAATAGTGTTATTACATAAAAATGTTTTATATAACCTAAATATATAATATCTTATGTCACATAACCTTAATATTAACAGTTTTTATAAACTCAATAACAGACAGAAAAAATTAAACTAAATTACACAATTTTCTTATCACTGTCATTGTACCTATTATTATTATTTGACTTATTTTTTAGGGTTAAATAATAATAATAACTTCACACACCTCACACACGGCCGTCTGATCCCAAACTAGACAGAGCCTGTACTATGGTAACCAGACTGCTGATAAACATACTTATATATTACTAAATACATACATATTATAGATGAAATACACACAGACACAGAACAAATGATCATGCTCATCACACGATTACATGCCCTGGGTGGGAATCGAACCCACAATCTCTGGCGCAGCAGTCAGGATTACTAACCACTAGACCAACAGGCCAGTTAAATAATTTAACCGTGTTAATTACAAGTGACTATGTCACCCTTATATGTGTAGTACTAGTAGTGTAGATTTACAATGCTTTCATTGCTTTTCGCCGACTGAGTGATGTTACCGGAGGCCCTAACCCTTCCCCCCCTCTTCCACCCTTCCCGCCCCCCTTCCCCTCATCCACAACTCCCACCTTAAATGCCGGCAACGCACTTGTGACTCTTGAGTTGCAGGTGCTCATGGGCGGCGGTAGTCATTTACCATCAGGTGACCCGTCTGCTCGATTGCCTCCTATACCATAAAAAAAGGATTCTTCCATACACCAAATATACTATTTTAAAAATTGAATTAGTATAATTTCTACCACCCAGCCTAAAATTTATATAATAATATACTCGTACAATACAACATTCAGTATAAAAACTGTTTTTTTTAAATAAAAATGTCAGTGATATGAATGAACTCAACAATTACCCGCTGAAAGCTCATCTACTTTGAAACAGGCGGTTATAGATCGACACTGGCTGATAGCGATATTACTTATTTACAACACAGCCGCCCCAGCTAGCAGACACTAATGTGGTGAACAATTATCGTCATATGATTGTACAAATTAACACAAAACAATAGTAAACTGTACATATAAACCTTCCTCTTGAATCGCTCTATCTATTGGTGTAAACCGAATTAAAATCCGTTGCGTAGTTTAAAAGTCTAAGCGTACAAACGGCGGAAGCGACTTCGTTCTATACTATGTTGAGATTTGTTTTACTGTCAGCAAAGCAACCTTTTGAAAGAAAGTAATTTTTAATAAAGAAATTTGACTTTAAAGAGCAAGACAAGTCGACCAGCCCTTCCTTCAGTTTTTTTTTTATGGGATAGGGGGCAAACGAGCAGACGGGTCACCGCGAGCGACTACCGCCGCCCATGGACACCCGCAACTCAAGAGTTACAAGTGTGTTGCCGGCCTTTAAGGTGAGAGTAGGGGAAGGGAGAAAAAGGCAGAGTGCGGGTAGGGGGTGAAGAGGGGTAAAGGGAAGGGTTAGAGCCTCCGGTAACCTCACTCACTCGGCGAAAAGCAATGCAATTATTGCTTCACTGTCGGTTTTCTGTGAGGCCGTGGTATCACTCCGGTCGAGCCGGCCCATACGTGCCGAAGCATAGCTCTCCCCCAGAATAAAATATTCTATATAAAAATCAGATATTATAATTTTGTTATTGGGGACACATAGGTAATTCAATTGTATTTTACTTCTTAATACATTATCTTAACTAATATTAAAAACGCGAAAGTTAGTTCGTTTGTTTCGTTTTCACGTCTTAACTACTTAAAATGAAGTTTTTTATACACATTGTCTGAAAACTGCACAGGGTAACTTACATCCAGGAAATATGTACTATTCCCGAGGTCCCTGGATTGATTGACGAATTTTAGTTCTACATTTACACGATCGAAGACACGGGCAAAATAATAAATATATTTCAAGAATAACTCAAAGAAAGTGTGAAGAGTCACCCAAGTATAACACCACGCAAAATAAAGACAAAAAATAACGCGTGAGGTGTCCCCACGCGTGAGGTGTCCCCACGCCATCTGTGTAAGTTGCCTGAACTAATATATGGATAATTAGTATACAACGAACATAAATTACATTAGTATCACGCACAATCCACAGATGGCGTAAGGAAAAAAAATCAACTCGCGGTCAGAATTTTTCATTGCGATAACACATTTTTCTGTCTAGCCCCGATCCGCCGAGCGTCTAAAGTGTAACGTGCGACAAGGAACTTCGATCCATAAATTACCGATCAACAAAATATCAACGTTTCGAGTCTAATACTCCAAATCATCCGGTACACAGTACATGCCTGATTCATCCCTATGTCTTCCAGCAGTACAGGGCATATCACATAATACGCAAGCACGCACAAACTGTTTTTTACCTTTAACACCCGACTTACTCCCATTACCGGGTGTTACCGGTTTTATATCCTGTCCGGGTGTTGGATTCTTATTTCCGGTAACAGCGGTTGCATTGGACGCTGTATTGTATGTAGAAGGTAAGGGAATTACTGACTGGTAATTACCGGTGTTAGTGTTACCAGACTGCAATGTATGTCTGTCATATGTGGTCGAATTGTAGTGAGATCCGGGATATAGAGTACCGGATTTAAACCCGGTCATATTATATCTTGGCATTATTGTATGTTGCGATGTATATCTTCGGGTACCGTTTCTATAACCGGATACCGGTATATTATTATAACGGGATTCGTTATTTCCAGGGTTATAAATACCGTTATTTTTGTGACTCTTTATTTTGTTCCAAACGTAATCATTTCTCCAATTAGTATTATCTGTCGCATTTACTTTGGGTGAATTCATATTATTATTGTTATAATCGTGTGTTTCTCGTTTTTCTCTAACTCTGTCAATGTTATAACTTTGCATAGAATCCGTGAAAACATGAGGCACATTTGTTGATCTATCTGTTTCTTGTATATCTCTTCTCACTCTTATGTCCATTTCTGTATTATTAGGGTTGATTCCATAGTTATTATGTTGGGCGAAAACATTTAATAATCCAACCGCTAGATACGCAGGCAGCATTTTGCTTTATTTTTTGACAAAGTGATGCTTAAAATTTCTTCACAAGATACGGAAGTTAAATCATTTCTGATCAGGAATTAAATAGTGAATTTTCTAATGATGAACTGATATTAAATTACACCGAACCACACAATTGAGATGTACTCGCTTGTTTTTAAGTCTACATTGAATACTTTTCAATGTACTTAAATAATTATTTTATTATGAACAACAACCACTGTGTCACTACCGAGCTCGAAAACAACTTGACAATTATTAAAATTTATTGAGTATTATATGTAGGAAAGTACTCCGAAGTTACGAGTTTATCAATTTATGACGTAATAATAAATTATTAATAGTGGCACGCGCTTGTTTGTCTCAGTTTCAAGTAAATTATGGTTTGAGGTTTTTACTTACTTCATATATGTATTCCCGCTTGGGAAATCCGTATTGTAAGGTATAACAAAATCCCTTTGAGGATACAGTATGTTAAACTGGTTCAAGCTGGATTATGACTAATGGTACGAGTGTTCCACATGGAACTATATCTTTCGGGTTCTAATTATCTGCAGAGCTGTCCTCAATATATTACTCTGTTAAGAAAGTACCGGGAAAAGGTCAATAAAACACAAAATGTTAACTATTCTTCCAAATTTATTGTATCGCCTTCAAAGTAGGCCCTTTCAGAAATAATACACTTACGCCAACGAATAATCCAGTTATCAAAACATTTTTTAAATGCATTTTCCGGAATCGACTTCAGTTCTCGCCGCGAATTCTCTTTGATATCTTCTATCGACTGAAAACGAACCTCGAAGTGGTAATTTGAGTTTATGAATGTAAAAAACTCGGCCGGTGCCACATCCGGTGAATACGGTGGTTGTTCGATGGTATTTGTTGGTAAAAAAATCGTTCACAATGATGGCCTTGTGCGATGGCGCGTTGTCGATGTGTAATATCCAAGAATTTTCATTCCACAAACTTGGCCTTTTTCGACGAATTTGCTCTCTCAAACGCCGCATAACGCTCATTTGAGCATTATGCGGCGTTTGAGAGATATTCTTTATTTACAGTCTGCCTTCTGGCAAGAATTCCGAGTGCACAACACCTCGATAGTCAAAGAAAACAGTCAACATGACCTTGACTTTTGACCGACTTTGTCGTGGTTTTTTCGGTTTCGGTTCAGTTGGAAGTCGTCATGCCGAAGCTTGTTGACTAGTTTGCATGTCGAACTCGTAAACCCATGTCTCATTACCAGTAACAACACCAGCGTTTTA
Source organism: Euplagia quadripunctaria (assembly GCA_963859945.1). Taxonomy (NCBI): domain Eukaryota; kingdom Metazoa; phylum Arthropoda; class Insecta; order Lepidoptera; family Erebidae; genus Euplagia; species Euplagia quadripunctaria. The sequence continues at coordinate 12,833,331 of OY982586.1, forward strand.
CGTATGTGTTGTCGGAATTGACTCGTTCTAGATTGAGCTTGGTAACGATAGTCTGATGATGAAGCCACTAAGTGAATAATGGAATTGTTGAAACAAAATATTATAACTACAATAGTGACTGTTTGCATGGTACGCTTGCACGCCGTAACTACTGAACCGATTATCATGAAATTCATATTCGTTGTCAGGTGTAAAAATAATCATCTTTTCATCAAAAGTATCATCGACTTCAATGAGCTTAAAATAATGATAAATTGTAATAAATCGTATTCTTCACCCATTTCCCTCAATTAGGAGTGGAGTTTTTTCTTCAAATATAAATTGGCATTGAGTATAACCAAATTCAATTTAAAAATTGAAGAGTTCCCTCGATTTCTCCAGGATCTCATCATCAGATCCTGACCTGATGACCATGGGACTACATGCGTAGTATACCCTTTCAAATAAAGGAAGAATTTTTCAAATCGGTCCAGGCGTTTTTCAGTAAACGGGGAACATACGTAAAAAAAAGATTCAGAGGAATTAAGAACATAGTGAATTGACTGACGAAGTTTACATTACACAAGCGAAGCGGAGTGCATGAGCTAGTGAAATGTATGTAGTGGTACGCACATTGACCTCTGTAAAAGTTATCATCGTCTGGTCTTTGGTCAGGCAGATGGTCTTTATTAAATTGGACTATATAATCTGTATGCAAAGAGCCATTTTAATATCCAAGGCTGTACATCTTCATCATGTTCCTGCCCTTTTCCCAATTCTCATTGGGGTCGGCGCGATGTGTAACATTGCCAATGGTTTTGGCTGGTGCTTTTAATGGCCAGCCACCTGATTGACGCCAACCCTCCTTCGGAATTTAATCGGAATAAAAGTAATAGAATTTTATACCATTTGACTTATTTTTATTTTTCTTTGAAGTGTTCGAGCATCCAGAAATGTAACAATACACTTTCACTTAGTTAAATGTTATTTTTCACCCTTTAATGTGATTATTCAAAAACGTGAAGTGCCAATGTCAAGTATTGTTTCTGTAAAAGATTGGGATTTCCGCCACCAGGTGGCAGAACCATCGTTGTGCACGTTCCCTATACCAATAGTACACAACTACAACAATACGTGGGAGAAACAATTCTTGCATTGTTTTTCGCCGAGTGAGGGAGGTTAACGGAGGCCCTAACCCTTCCCTCTACCCCTCTTCCACCCTCTCCCCTCCTCTCCTCTCTCTCTCTCCCCGTCTTCCCCTACTCCAATCTTAACCGACCGGCAACGCACTTGTGGCTCTTAAGTTGCAGGAGACTATGGACGGCAGTAGTCATTTACCATCAGGTGACCCGTCTGCTCTACCCCATAAAAAAAACGCACTCATGTAGCAACAAAAGTTATTTATTTTCAATAACGTTATTACATAATAATGTTTCATTTAACCTAAATATATAATAAATTATATCTCTACATAGAATAAAACAAAGTCGCTTCCGGCCATCTGTACGCTTAGATCTTTTAAACTACGCAACGGATTTTAATGCTGTTTTCATCAATAGATAGAGTGACTCAAGAAGAAGGTTTATACGTTCAATTTTATATTGTTTATGTACATTGCATCCGTGCGAAGCCGGGGCGGGTCGCTAGTTGAAAATAATCTTATTATTAACAGTTTTTATAAACACAATAACATACACAAAGAGAAGATAAAATAAAATAAATCACGTTTACTTATCACTGTTTTTAAGACCTATTTTATGTTCAAATCATTGAACTAAGTTACTTACAAGTGACTATGTCACCCGTATATTTGTAGTACTTAGATTTGTATTCATTCACTGGCTTTTTCCAACATAATAGTAGATTAAGTTACTCCTTAGAACATCAGTTATCTGCTCGTGAAAGTCCCGTGGAAATCGGGAGGGAGAGTCTGTTCAGGAACAGACAGACAGTTTTTTTTGGTATAAGTACCTTGTAAACATTCAGATTCTTTGAGTAAGAAGCTGTTTCATGATATTACAAACAGATACTTAGGTAAGAAGTCATTCTCAAAGTAATTAGTAGAACCTGTCTAGAAATAATTAAATAATAAAAACTCATGCCTACTCTTCTAAATCGATTTAATATGTATAGTTCTGCAACCAAGACTAAAGTTTATACAATACAAATTCAGAATAAAACTGAATCAAAAATATCAGCAATATCAATGAACTCAACAATTACCCGCTGAAGGTTCAACTTCTTGGAAATAGAGATTGCAATCCGGCACCAAATTCAATCCGATCATCCGGCACCGGTCCGGCCGGATCCGACCGAATTGAAATTGGCATATCATAATTTTTTTTTGGTTGGTAGCAATATGAAGTGTATAAAAGAGGTTTAATTTTATAATTTTTTTATTATATACCGTTTACACAGACAATCAACGCTTTCTTACTTATAGCCAACAATTAAAATCTAGTATCCAATGTAAGCAGATGTAGGCAGATAGCGATCTTACCTATTTTGAAACAGATATTATTTATTTTTACATATTATTGTTTTGCTTTCGACCAAGCAACCTATTGTTGCGTTGATATTGTGGTGATGTATAATTTTTAGTTTACACAACAATGACGTTTTCAAGTAATTTTTAAGGCATTGTATGTAATAAAGAATATCGACTGTCTTCGAAGAGCAAGACATGTCGACCAGCTATTCTTTCAGATATTATAATTTTGTTATTGGGGACACATAGATAATTCTGTTCTATTTCTCTTCTGAATACATTATCCTAACTAATATTACAAATGCGACAGTCAGTTTGTTTGGTTGTATGTTGTTGTTGTGTGTTGCGTAGTCAAGGCGTGAAAACTCACGCCTTAACTACTCAACCGATTATAATGAAGTCTTGCACACACATTGTCAAAAAAGAACACGAGGTAACTTACAACCTTACGTCCCTGGATTGATTAACAAAATCTTCATTTACACAGGTAAAAGAAATTATATATTTCTAGAACAAGCTCAAAAACTCTTTACACAACTATAACAATGCACAAAATAAGGAAAAAAAATATCGGCCCACAAACGGTCAACGTTTCGAGTCTACTACCAATAGTCGTCCGGTATACAGAACTGACCTGATTGGTCCCTATGTGTTCCAGCAGGACAGGGCATATCACATATCGCGCAAGCACGCTTAACCCTTTTTTTACCGTTAACACTCGACTTACTCCCATTAACGGGTGTTACCGGTTTAATATCGTGTACGGGTGTTGAAGGCCCGTTTCCAGTAACAGCGGTTGCATTTGACGCGGTATTATAATTGGAAAGAATGGGAATCCCTGGCTGGTAATTAGCGGCGTTAGTGTTGCCAAACTGCAATGTATGTCTGTTATATGTGGTCGAATTGTAGTTGGATCCGGGAAATAGAATATCGGATTTAAACTCGGTCATATTATACCTTGGCATTATTGTGTGTTGCGATGTATGTCTCCGGGTACCGTTTCTATAACTGGATACCGGTACATTATTAGAACCAGATCCGTTATTTCCAGAGTTATAAATACCGTTATCTTCGTGTCCTTTTATTTTGTTCCAAACGTAATCATTTCTCCAATTAGTATTATCTGTCGCATTGACTTTGGGTGAATTCTTATTATTATGGTTATAATCGTGTGGAGGCCATTGTTGTTTTTCTCTAACTCTGTCAGTGTTATGACTTTGAATAGGATCCGTGAAAATAAGATGTGGATTTGTTGATCCATCTGTTTCTTGCGTATCTCTTCTCACTTTTATGTCCATTTCTGTATTATTAAAGTTGATTTCATAGTTATTGTGTTGGGCGAATACATTTAACAATCCAACCGCTAAATACGCAGGAAGCATTTTGCTTTATTTTTAAACTTTTTCTTGAAATATCTTCACAAGATACGAAAATTATATAGTTTCTGGTTGGAAGGTCTGAAATTGAAGAGTAAATTTTATATTTCTTTTGTGAAATGGTCACTTGAGTTGGAACTGATATTAAATTACACCGAACCACAAAATTAAGCTATAGATACTCGCTCGCTTAATAAGTTTCAATGTAAATAATTATTTTATTATGTACCAACCACTGTGTCACTACTGAGCTCGAAGACAACTTGACACTTATTAAAATCCATTTAGGTATGTACGTATTATATGTACGAATAAGCACAGAAGTTACGAGTTTATCAGTTTATGACGTAATAATAAATCATTACTAAAATTGTTTGTCTCAGTTTCAAGTAAATTGTGGTTTGAGATTTTTATTTACTCCATATATGTATTCCCGCTTAAAAATATACTGCTAGGCTAAAGGGCAGCCCTATTCGTTACTTTAAAGCTACCGGTCGTTGAGACAAGAAATCTTTTTTCGCTAGCCGATCTCCATTGCGTATTCTAGTCCAATCACATGGTAGGTTATACTTACAAACGGTCAAGGAGAGTTTTATTTCTTTATTGTACACAAAACAATGGCATATTATATATAAGGCAAAAGGTACGTACAAAGGCGAGCTTAACCCATAATTAAGTTTTTTTCCAGCAAAACCTTGGGAGTAAAGAGAGGATATTATAGATAAATAAGAGGCACAGTCGTGTGTAAGCAAAGAAGATTGAGTTAAAAATATAGCGCATACATAAGGAACTAAATATAGAGGGATACCTTCATGTATACTACAACTATAATATTAATACATATACTTACACATATACAATATAAATAAAATAATACACATATAAACCTAATATCAGTCTGACTTCGTTGACCGCCGTCGACCCGCGAGCGGCCGTCGCTCAACGTCGCAAATTCGAAATATTAATTAGGACACCAAACTGCAACACTCTGCCAGATTAGATTGTAGCATTGTAGTTACCGGAGGCCCTAACCCTTCCCTCTACCCCTCTTCCACCCTCTCCCCTCCTCTCCTCTCTCTCTCTCCCCGTCTTTCCCTACTCCCATCTCAACCGGCCGGCAACGCATTTGTGGCTCTTAAGTTGCAGGTGCCCATGGACGGCGGTAGTCATTTACCATCAGGTGACCCGTCTGCTCTACCCCATACAAAAAAAACGTAGTCATGTAGCAACGAAAGTTATTTATTTTCAATAACGTTATTGCATAATAATGTTTCATTTAACCTAAATATATACTAAATCATATCTCTACATTGCATGGTATAAAACAAAGTCGCTTCCGGCCATCTGTACGCAACGGATTTTAATGCGGTTTTCATCAATAGATAGAGCGATTCAAGAGGAAGGTTTATACGTACAGTTTTATATTGTTTTATTGAAATATTACAATAATTGTTCACCACATTAGTATCATCATTGCATCCGTGCGAAGCCGGGCTAGTGGAAAATAATCTTATTATTAACAGTTTTTATAAACACAATAACATACACAAAGAGAAGATAAAAGAAAATTAATCACGTTTACATATCACTGTTTTTAAGACATATTTTTTATGTTCAAATCATTGAACCATTTTAGTTACAAGTGATTACGTCACTCTTATATGTGTAGTACCTAGATTTATATCCATTCACTAGCTTTTCCCAACATAAAAGTAGACTAAGTTACTCTAACTAAGTTAAAGAAAGAAAGAAATTAATTTATTTTGTACTCCTGTGTAACATGAGTAAACAATAGTGACTGTTTAAACAGTAAAGTTAACACACTAAAATTACATTATGATACTAATCTACGATTATGACACAGTGACTTAAAACTAACAGGATACAAAAATGGTTCTTAGCTCAGCATTGGGCCACTTCTTAGTTAAGAGGTGGCGCTGATATTCGGCTAAGACCGGATGTAATGACGCTCACGGACAACAGATGACGTTAATACAGAAAATTCTGTCTGAAAATTTATGGTATGGTAAATAAACATATAATTAATAAAGTAAATAAATTAATAACACACTGACCTGGAACACGGTTTGATTATTGTAAATATTTCAAAAAACATCAGTTATCTGCTAGTGAAAGTCTGTTCAGGAACAGACAGACAGTCCTTGTAAACATTCAGATGCATTGAGTAAGAAGCTGTTTTATGACATTACAAACAGGTACTTCAATTTTATTTATTTGTATAGATTGTAAGAATTCATTGTCAAAGTAATTAGTAGAACCTGTCTAGAAATAATTAAATAATAAAAACTCATGCCTACTCTTCTATAATTTCCAAACACACTCTTTTCAAAATCGATTTAATATGTATAGTTCTGCAACCAAGACTAAAGTTTATACAATACAAATTCAGAATAAAAACTGAATCAAAAATATCAGCAATATCAATGAACTCAACAATTACTCACTGAAGGCTCAACTACTTGGAAATCGGATTGCAATCCGGCACAAACCAATCCGATCATCCGACCGGATCCGGCCAGATCTGACTGAATTGAAATTGGCATATCATAATTTTTTTTTGGTTGGTAGCAATATGAAGTGTATAAAAGAGGTTTAATTTTATAAAAAAATACCGTTTACACAGACAATCAAACTTTTTCTTACTTGTAACCAACAATTAAAATCTAGTATCCAATGTAACTAGTTAAAATTTAGTGCATGACGGGAGTAAAAATTCTTCAATTCTTCAAAAGTAAATATTTTCCCTTAAATGTAACTTAATCAACCGTGATCACTTAAACCACAAGAATTATGTTATTCTATCTTAAATAATTATTTAGAATTACATTACTTAAATGACATTAAATAATTATTTGTTGTAGTCCGGTTTTCCGGATTGCAATCTCTACTTGGAAACAGTCCGTTATAGATCGACACTGGCAGATAGCGATCTTACCTATTTTGAAACACGATATTATTTATTTTTATATATTATTTGTTTTGCTTTCGACCAAGCAACCTATTGTTGCGTTGATATTGTGGTGATGTATAATTTTTAGTTTACCCAACAATGACGTTTTCAAGTAATTTTTCAGGCATTGTATGTAATAAAGAATATCGACTTTGTCTTTGAAGAGTAAGATATGTCGACCAGCTATTCTTTCAGATATTTTAATTTTGTTATTGGGGGCACATAGACAATTCTGTTCTATTTCTCTTCTTAATACATTATCCCAACTAATATTACAAATGCAACAGTCAGTTTGTTTGGTTGTTTGTTGTTGTTGTGTGTTGAGTGGTTAAGACGTGAAAACTCACGCCTTAACTACTCAACCCAATATAATGAAGTTTTGCATGCACATTGTCAAAAAAGAACACGAGGTAACTTACATCCTTACGTCCCTGGATTGATTAACAAAATCTTCATTTACACAGACAAAAACTCTTCACACAAGTATAACATACACGAAATAAAGAAAAAAAAATATCGGTCAACAAACAGTCAACGTTTCGAGTCCACTACCAATAATCGTCCGGTATACAGAACTGACCTGATTGGTCCCTATGTGTTCCAGCAGGACAGGGCATATCACATATCGTGCAAGTACGCTAAACCCTTTTTTTACCGCTAACACCCGACTTACTCCCATTACCGGGTGTTACCGATTTAATATCGTGTCCGGGTGTTGAAGGCCCGTTTCCGGTAACAGCGGTTGCATTTGACGCGGTATTATAATTGGAAAGAATGGGAATCCCTGGCTGGAAATTACCGGTGTTATTACCGGTGTTAGTGTTACCAAACTGCTACAATTCTACCACATATAACAGACATACATTTATGTCTGTTATATGTGGTAGAATTGTAGTGAGATCCGGGATATAGAATACCGGATTTAAACTCGGTCATATTATACCTCGGCATTATTGTGTTGCGATGTATATCTCCGGGTACCGTTTCTATAACCGGATACCGATACATTATTATAACGAGATCCGTTATTTCCAGAGTTATAAATACCGTTATCTTCGTGACTCTTTATTTTGTTCCAAACGTAATCATTTCTCCAATTAGTATTATTTGTCGCATTGACTTTGAGTGAATTCTTATTATTATCGTGTGGAGGCCATTGTTGTTTTTCTCTAACTCTGTCAGTGTTATAACTTTGAATAAGATCTGTGAAAATAAGTCGTGGATTTGTTGATCTATCTGTTTCTTGTGTATCTCTTCTCACTTTTATGTCCATTTCTGTATTAATAAAGTTGACTCCATAGTTATTATGTTGGGCGGATACATTTAACAATCCAACCGCTAAATACGCAGGAAGCATTTTGCTTTATTTTTAAACTTTTTCATGAAATATCTTCACAATATACGAAAATTATATCATTTCTGGTTGGAAGGTCAGAAATTGAAAAGTGAATTTTATTTTATTTTTTTGTGAAACGACCACTTGAGTTAGAACTGATATTAAATTACACCGAACCACAAAATTGAGCTATAGATACTTGCTCGCTTAATAAGTTTCAATGTAAATAATTATTTTATTATGTACCAACCACTGTGTCACTACTGAGCTCGAAGACAACTTGACAATTATTAAAATTCATTTAGGTATGTACATATTATATGCACGAAAGTGCACAGAAGTTACGAGTTTATCAGTTTATGACGTAATAATAAATCATTAATAGGAGGTTTGTTTATCTCAGTTTCAAGTAAATTGTGGATTGAGATTTTTATTTACTCCAAATATGCAGAGCGGGTAGGTTTAATCCAAAGAAGAAAGTTTTCGAGAACAATATATGTGAACAGGAGGACACCATAAAGTTTTAAAAGGGTTGCCGTCTTAGCTTTAGAGAGGCATACGCTCAATAAATCGGTTCATAGACTCAGCTATGCTGCTAGGGTAAGGGGCAGCCCTATCCGTTAGGCTAAAGCCAGCGGTCATTCAGATAAGAGATCGTTTTTCGTTTGCCGATGTCCATTGTGTATTCCAGTCCAATCACTGGGTAGGTTATGACTTACAAAAGGTCAAGGAGAGTTTTATTCCTTTACAAGCTGTCCCCGCAACTTCGTTCGCGTTTATATCAGAAAACAGCAATATGTTTCTTATAATAGGCGTTGCACCTCTTCCTGAAAGGGGGGAATCCTCCAGACAGGATATTTTATACTGTATTGGTGAAACAAGAGTACATAAAAATATGGTTTTTAAAGCTTACACGCGAAGTAACGACTTCATTTGGCCGTGGGAAAAGCACCAATTTGTTTTTCGTGTTTAAGCTCCTCACCGGGCTATTGGTGAGGCCGTATATCAGACTTAAACCGACTACAACTGCACGGTGTGTCTTACAGCGCCTGTTGGGAGTGGACCGTCGGTACTGCGATGTTTTGCCTCCAATGGTCCACCCAGCGCTATCCGTGGGTGGCAACCATCTACTAACTGGACGATGTCCAGTTAGTAGATGGTGCGTGAAGAACATAAAACTCGTCTCGTCCACCCACGGCCACTCTTAGAGCACGCACGTGAGCGCGAGTGAAACGGTTCCATCTGGAAGTTTTCCTACCGAATCCACACCACCACCACCTTCCGCGAGATGTTCTCTTCGCAGAAGATCGCAATAAAACAACTGTAACGACCTAACGTCTCGATTCGTCCGACCAATTGGGAGACTCTCCCTATAGTCAGTCAGTCAGTGCCGCTTCCTAGAAAGTATGGGCCTCCTAGGGCTGTTGCCAACATGGCATCAGTATACCTAACAGATTACTCCCAGCCAATGCTAAGGTCCACCACCGCAACAAATAAATGTTTGCTTCCGAGCTTTGTTTAGTCACGGTGTAACATAATATTTCACACTAATGTAACCAAACGGAAAATGAACGGTCTGAAAATGTAAAAAAACTTCACCTTATTATCTGGTTATCTGTCAATATTTCTGCTTACATGTAATTTTGTTGGCGATAATGTCTTAATCTTCTAAATATAACTATCTTGACTGAGACCGGTCGTTCATATTGCCCTGTGTGCCATCGTTACCTGGGTTTTAGACTCGCTTTATCGTGTGTGGTACTCTTAGACAATAAAACTAACTTCGCTTGTCTCAACATTTTCTTGAGAGCACAAAGTCACTATCCCAATACTTTATGTATATCCTTAGGTTTGACTTCCTTTTCGTAACTCTCTCAGGGTAGCTATAGTAAGTTCGGAATGAAATTCAGATCAATAATAATAGTTTTACAACAGATGAGCGAACAGAGTTAGCACTAGTAAGATGCGTTGCAGCGTAGTTGAAGGTGGTAGGTGAAAACTTAGCTGGATAATGACGAATAAGAAAACTGGTAACAAGACGATTTACAGTTGCGGTAATTATTTAGGTATGACCCAAACCCTGCTTTAATTATTGTCGACTATATACGAGTATATAATAGTAGGCTTGAGTCATTAATGTATCATGCATTCTGTGAGCATACAAGTGATCTCGCGGTCACTTCGCACACAGCTGATTGGCTGCTGCTAGTTAACACTGATTTCCGAGTTCATCAGATAGCTTTATATATAACGTTACAATCCATACATATGACTTTGGATTCTAGATAAATAAACTGCGGATAGATGATGATTTTATATGTATTTATGCCGAACTTGACTCTGGCCTGGAGGCGCTCCCATCGTCACAGTTGCCTCGTAGGTTTTCTCCTACGCAACAGGCTCTGCAAATCCCCTGCCCGTTGCCAGTTAGGGCATAACTATTATAATTTATTAAAGTTTAGGGGTGTCTGGCAGGGGGTAGCAACTGTCAGAAATGTCCGGCAATGGATGAAGAAAATATAAAAAAATTGAGCCTTTTACTTTAACGAATTTAAGGTACTATTTTATACACCTTTAGTACCTGTTACCTGCCCAACTAACCACAACCCAAACTCTATAGTCGCTGGTCGTTCTTACCTGTACAGGGGGCATGCACAGAAAAACTTTCAGCTTTTATAAAATAACGAAGGTCTTGCCGTCGTGGGCTCTTGGCTATGTATTCAGTTATTTTTAAGAAATATTTTTTTCTACATATAACTTCGAAAATCTTAAAAAAACGACTCTCTTTTAGTGTATAGGTAAATAATAACATTTCACATAAGGTAATTAAGTTTAAAAAAATAAAATAAAAGTAAAATGAATGACAAAATCTTTTATTAACGAAATATATTTAATTAATTATAAGAGTATTTACACTAATCCTACATCATATTTATAATAATTATAAGGTACAAAAAAACTGTCGTGTTACTAATTCCGCCATTATTTGTATGGTTACTGTCAAAATGTCATACAGTCTTCCTCGATAAACGAGCCATACAACGTAAAATTAATGGTTCAAATTGGGCTGATAGTTTCTGAGACACTAGACAAGGTTTATTCATAATCAGGATCGTCCTCTATACAATATGTTTGTTGTTTATGATATCCAGCTGGACATGGAATATCACAAATAACACACGCCGCCATTATTTTATGTTTTCGTTTCCTCTTTTGAGTATTACCACTGTTCTTGTCACTAGTTCCGTGTCCGGATAAATTTGCCCACACTTTTTTGTACCAAGGCTTAGAAGTATTCTCTTCAGGTTTAGCATACGGCTGCGGTGTTGGCAAAGAAACAAAGGATTTTTCTACTGTATTCGAAACCTGGTTTTGATAGTTATGTACAATTGGTTCGTTATATTCTCGAACAAGGCTTTCAGATCTAAACCCAGTCGCAGTCGTAGAATTGTGTACCGGTATTGTATGATAACGAGATCGGCTATGAGGTACATACATACCGTTGTTGTGTCTTTTTCGTTTATGCAAAGTGTGATTATTCCTCAAATTATTGGAGTTCTTTCGATTGTTATCCGAATCTAGTATACCATTCTGATTGTACAACGGTAACGATTGTCGTTTTTCTCGTACATAATCAGCGTTGTATATTTTCATAGAATCGGTATCAGATATTGTTGGTACATCTGCGTTTTGGATATCTCTCCGCACTCTTATGTCCATTTCCGTGTTATTAATTTTGATTCCATAATTATTACTTTTTGCCAATATATTAATTAATCCAGCGACGAGATATACGGGGAACATTTTTGCATTTAATTTTGCTGTTCCTCCAGTGTTGACGACAACAGAATTTAGGTTAGAAAATCTTCGAAACTTAGGCTTAAAAATCTTTACACTTGACACTGTTATTCACAATTACTTTCACAGTATATATATGGTATAATTTGAGCTGATTTTGACAGCTACAACGTTCCGCTATTAAATTGTAAATGTAATAGCAAGCCCAGTGGTTTAGTTCAGTATTATATGCGGTATGTTTTCGTATAGTTTTTCTTATCAGTGTGACGTAATAACAAATAACTAATAATAGCCGGCATTTGTTTGTCGCAAGTCAGAATTAAATTATCGTTTTAACTTACCTTATTCTAACTAATATTATTAATGTGGTATTAATAATGGCTGTGTATCTGTTTGTTTGTTTACTTTTCAGGAATAAACCTTGTATTTTTGAGCACGATGATATTTGTCAAAAACATAGATTTATGTATGTAATATTAAAAGAACATAGTCTATTTTATATTTTACATCATTAAAAAATATCAACAATATTTCGGGCAAACGGACTCAAACAGTTTACTCCTAAAATGACCCATTATGTCAAAATAGTTGATGTCCTTCATATGTATTAATATCGCCAAGGCATTATTAACAATACCCGGGCAATTTGTCCATGTTAATTATTGTTCAGTTTGCATCGTTTATCACTGATGTCTTCATTGTGAAAATTTGTTGATACGCAATTTAATATTTTATCCCACAGGTCACAAGTAACGTATGTAACGTAACGTAGTACGTTAGCAGTTAGTACTTCTCCCTTTTGTCTATGTTTTACTACCTTATTACTTATCTTTAGGAGATAAAAGGCAAAGAAACCATTTTTTTAAATTATAAGTACACACAATCCTATAAACAATTTTATGATACAATTATCTCTACTAAATAAGAAAATTATGGCAGTTAAAAAATATATTGAGTTTGCATTGTTATTATAAAAAAAATTATAGATATTTTGTATATACTATTATATTGTTCAGGTAGCGCAAACACATCACACGGCACACCCATAAAAAACAGATAAAAAACAACATTATTTTTAAAATGTACAAATCATTGTCTCACGAGGGATTTTTTAAAACATACTTGAGGAGGTGATGATTGAAAAATAACACAACTGCTCGCAGATTGTCACACAAGAACTAGGTACAATTGGTATTTTTAGTCATGTCTTTAATACTGAATAGATAAATAGAAAACTTTAAATATACCATTGTGATCTAATAAAGAATCTTATCTTCTTTAATTTCCATGAGTCAGAAAGTTGTACATCATTTTAAATGAAGTAAAAACTGACAACTATTACTTAACAACTCGAATGCTCAAATTAGTATGTTGATATTTTCAAATAATAATAACTTGAGACATCTCACACACGGCCGTTTGATCCCAAACTAGGCAGAGCCTGTGCTATGGTAACCAGACGGTAAACACTTATACATTACTAAATACATACATCTTATAGAAAAAATGACACTCAGAACAAATAATAGTGCTCATCACGCAATTATTTGTCCTGGGATGAAATCTAACCCACGACCTCTCTAGTCTCGTCCATCTCATCCATCGTCATCGGTCAATTTTATCATAATCTATAATTTGTACGTAAATGTGCTACACACTTTACTAGTACTAAAAAAACTAACATTGTATTTAATCAAAAAGAGATGCTACCCAGATTTATGTACATTTACAACTCGTATTATAGTTTTTTTCCACTTATAACAACTGCATCACTAGATGTAAAAAGAAGTTCAAATTATTCATACTCAAAATCATTTGGAACACAATAAAATCCTTTTCTGGAGTGGTTATCCGGACATCCGATATTACATAACACACAAGCTATCTGAGTCACACCTACATCGGTTTCGCTGTCGTCATCGGGTGTGACCGGTGTTGTAAATGTAGAGGCGGGTGTAGGTGTAGCGCCATAGTTCGGTGTAGTTGTGGTGTTTTGCTGAAAATATCCTCTGAAATTACTTTGATTAGGGTCCTGATAATTGTACGTGTCTGTTGTTTTTGGTGTTTCATATCTTGTTGTTTGACTGTCGTATCCAGTGGCGTTATTCTTAAATATGTTATAAACGTTGTCGGATCTAAAACCAGTTGTGTTATATTTCGGTATAGTTAAATAAGCTGGTTGATAGACCGCTGTTCCATTGATTCTATATCCAGGGAAAATATTTGAGTCAGTGCTATTGTAATAACGGTATCTGTTGTAACCGGTAGTATTAAACGGGTTATACAAATTGTTATTCTCATAGTTATAATTTCCGTTATATTCAGGAAACTGGTTATAAGGTGAGTTGGTCACCGATATATTATCATAACGATATCTGTGAAGTCCGGTACTGTTGTAAGGTGTATACATATCGTTATTTCTGTAATTATTATTATTATTTGTATTATTATAATTGTACCTTACATTATTGTATTTAGGTGTACTAAATACAAATTTATTGCTGTTTGTTGGTGTAGTCTCATAATTATAATTGCCGGTATAGTCAGGCAAATTATTATAATTTGAGTTGGTCACCGATGTATGGTTATAACGATATCCATTAATACCGGTACCGTTGTAAGTGGCATCGTTATTTCTGTAATTATTGTTATAATAATAGTTATTATCGGATCTTACACTATTGTATTTTAAGGTACTGGTTGTAAAATTATTATAGTTTGTTGGTACTGTCGGGGTTGTCATATAATTACCATAACTTTGATAAGAATTAAATTGTTTTGAAGTTCTATCAGAGCTGCGAACATCTCTTCTGGCTCTTGTACTAATTTCTGAATCAATTTCTTTTCCATATATATTGTAAATATTCACTAACACTATGATAAGGTATAATGTCCACATGATGCAAGTTTTTTGTGTCGTAACGTTGTAAAAAACTTCAACTTTCTTTATATCAGCATAATCGTGAAAAATGGATTGTTTGTTTCACATAACTCTTTATTCACAATATGCGTATAATTACTCAAGAGATGCTGAAGAATCTTAATTTTTCTTCGTTCACATCACAGTTATAGCACGTCCATAATGTTTTCAATTTCTCTGACACTTGTCTTGGTAGCAGCTGGTGTAAATGCACTCTTTAGATACTAGATATTATTTAATTTTCGTAATTTATTAATTACTAATCTAATAGATCTTGCACACAGGTAAACACATGGTCACCACTGACAACCATTTTGATTCGCAAACGCGCAAAACTTCACAAACTATCCACTCAATTCTATTTGCACAATAATAAGATTGAACGTCGCCGTTAAGTTATACAAATTATCAGTTCCACGAATGTTGTCATATCTATAAATAATATTTACTGTTTGTTTGTTCAAAGTCCAATGAATTTTGGTAGTATAGCTGGACGTTAAGTCGTAGTGGTTTAACAAACAGTGGACGTTGTTATTTGTAATGACTGTTCGATTTTGAGAAATGAAATGTATTTGTATTTTGTTTCGACAAATTACGAACCCATGACACAAAGTACACACGAAAAACTACTTTAGAACCTTCAACCACATTTTTTAAGCTATAATAAATAAATTAAAACTTATTGAAAAAGGCTACAATAGGAAATATTATTTGGCGCCATTAGCCGATGAACAAGCTGACAGCTGTCACTTGCATACTTTTAACTACATTTTGACATATTCTACTCTATGGAGAACTGTCAGTGAATCGGTCAATGACGTAATTAAATGCGACGAGTGTTTTAGCGGGAAAGTTTAAAAGCAACTTTGATTTTTTCTTTCTAATTGAGTTTTTTCCTTTAAATAAATAGACGTAGCTATAAAAAACAACAGATCCCATAATATGCCAACATCCCAATTAGGGGTCGTCCATTAAACACGTGATGTTTTAGCAACTTTTTAACTCCCCCTGGTGATATGGTGATACGAGGTGAGATTTTAGACTAAGTGCTACCGAAAATCATTTGTATTTTTTAGTAAAAAAAATTCAGAATATTTTCTTTCCGACTGACATAAAAATAATCAGGTGAAAATTACAAACTTAGTGGCGACTGACAAGCGACAGTCATTTCCCCGACTTGTCAGTCGCCACTAAGTTACACGTTATATCTCATTACACCCCATCTATCTCCCCTTGTGATATTTCGTGATTTTCCGAGATTGAGTTTTACAAATAGGGATCGTTAGGGAGGGGGTTCCCTAACGATCCCTTATTTATAAATCTCAATCTCTCCTAACAGTCCTATAAAGGAATCAGACCTGTAAACGCTGTCTCTGCTGTCAATATGTTAAACTCAATCAAATAGGTGTAGTTTGAACATCAATGCCGCGTCAAGAACTAGTATTAATTTAAGGACAATTATTACGTTTGACAAGAATTTCCGACGACATTGTTTACGGCGGCTAAGGATTACCCTGCGGTTTGCCTTGAGATTATGGGTTTTAATTAGTTCGTTTTCCGTTTTTCCCATAATATATGGATGTTAAATACTAAGTGTATTCTTATACATAGTGTTACATAAATATGTGGTCATTTGACGCACCGTCGATGCCGTGATAATAATTTTATGCTTGTGTTTTTAACACGCTTGTATTAGCTTCCCTTGTAATTATGTAAACAAATGTTGGAATTAAATTTTAACCTACTTGTAATTGTCGTATCGAAATGAAACTTTGTATGTATATGTAGTTTGGGTGATAATACTATAATTTGACAACTTGGAGATTATCTGATGACGGAGCCAGGAGGTGGATAGTGGATCTCTTTTTTACTTATTAATTCTTCTAATCCCCTACGCAAGAGGAAGGGTGTTAAAAGTTTACCGTGTCTGTGAGTCTGTCTGTAGCTCCCAAACGAATGGACCGATTTAAGTACGTTTTTTTTTTGTTTGAAAGGTGATTTGATCGAGAGGGTTCTTGGATATAATTCAAGAAAATCTGTTCAGCCGTTCGAAGATTATCAGCTCTTTTCTAATCGTTGAACGGATTTTCTAGTCGGGGGTGTTTTAAATTATGAATTTATGATTATTAGCTTAATTAAACTAAAACTATTTAATACAAACATCTTATTTTGATACTGACAAATTGAATTCCAAAAGTATTAGGCAAAAAAAAACAAAATCTTTGAAATTGCCATTATAACTTAGTTTAAAAACCTACAGGAGAGCAATTTCTTTCCTAATCCATTTTTTCAGACAAATCGACTCTTTTAACAGGCCTGTTGATCTATTGTTAAGTGATCCTGATTATTGAGCTAGAGGTCGTGGGTTCGATTCCCACCCAGGACAAATAAGTGTGTGATGAAATTGAGAACAGTTGATTTGACAACCTTCTCCTTTTTGATGTCTGTTAAAAATATAGGCATTAGTTGCATGTAGTTAATCAGGTTTTCGCAATAAACCCTCGATATATCTGACCTGAATGATTGTGGTAAGAAATTCCTTTGGCAAAGAGGTGTGCGTCGTAGCTATGAATCAGGCTCTAAAATGTTAAAGGAAAACCCAACTTATTGTTGATGGTTAAATACCACACAGTTTCTCGGAATACAAAATATGTATAAAATCGGTAGAACTATAATAATAATAAAAGATTTATTTATTTCCGTGCAAATTACAAACTAATATCTTAGAAAATAATACGTTATGTAGTTTGTACGGATCCCCTTCGGGTAAAAGCCTCCTCCAAGGAATGCCAGTAATCTTTGTTGCTGGCTGTGTTTAGCCAGCAATGACCCCCCATATCCACAATCTCATCTACCCATCTAGCGTTAGGCCTGCCTCTGCTTCTAGCGCCTCGTGGTCCAGTCCATTTTCCTACTCTTCCCGACCATCTATCATCTTTAAGCCTGGCCTCGTGACCTGCCCACTTCCATTGAGATGTATTAGGGCATCTGTTACTTTTATTTTCTGTCGAATTTCCACGTTCCTGACGCTGTCTTTCATATTTATTTCCAGGCAACTTCTCTCCATTCTCCTTTGAGTAATCTGAACTTTGGTCCTGATCTTGCGATCGAATGTCCAAGTCTGGCAAGCGTAGGTGAGACAGACACTGCTTTTATGAGAAACGGAGATAAAAATACCTGGAAATTCAAACGGTCATAACTTGTAAACGGATATTTGTAACTGCATGCTAGAGTGATGGCATTTCAGTGATTTAAGTCAGTGTTCCATTATCATATACACTCTATATAATCGGTAGAATACACAACGCCAAAATCGTTTGCCTGACGTTTCGACCAGGTTGCTCTGACTTTGGTCATGGTGAGAATCTGCGATCTGTTACGATTCATGTAATGTTTAACACAGAGAAAAGTAGCCATCAGTTTTTTTGCCTGACTCTTTCCTCACATTCTCCAATTTCAACCAGTAATGTAATTTAACACCTCACACACGGCCGTCTGATCTCAAACCAGGCAGAGCCTGTACTATAGTAACCAGGCTACTGATAATCATCCTTATATATATTACTAAATACATAAATATTACTTATAAATAAATTATACCCAAACAAAGAGTAAATGATCGTGCTCATCCCACAATTATTTGTTCTGAATGGGAATCGAACCCCCGCCCTCCGGCTCAGATTGATTCAATGATTTTATTTCGTTACACAGACAAAGCCAAATTATAAACCTATCTTCACATATCAAAGTTAAAGGTTATCAAGCCACAATTAATTATAAATCACTATCAAAAATTTTAAGAAATAGTTGTAAGTAAATATTCTTTGAGCGATACTAGAGACCTTTTAATCACGTTATATTTATAAACATCGACTCAATGGATGGATGGGTGATCATATGCAGGCAATTGAATGAGTGTTGCCATCATTTGAATAATTGCATCCCTAAAAATCGTGTTAAAATTTCTAAAAAATAATGTATATCGGAATGAACCGGCAGGGCCTTTAAGTTTTTAGATGAGTATATCAGTTTCTTAGGATTTTTATAACAACGGCAGATTTTGATTTAAATATTGAAACGCAAAAAGCTCGTAAATATCTATCTGTTTGTTTACATCGTTTTTCCACATATTGAAGTTGATAAATTTATTTGTTAACGTCATAAAAGATAAGATGCTGATAATAAAAAAGTATGAGCTACTTCAGTGCGCCTAAATCATGGTAAATTTTAATAAGCCGTGTTCTTCATCCCTTAATTTTTCACCCTTAAAGATGGATTTTTTTTTTCAAATTAAAAAAAAAATTAAAATTCACAATTGGCGACTTTATCGGGTACCTACACACAAAAGAAAACACTTCGAGTTGAGAACCTCCTTTTTTTAAGTCGGTTGAAAAATAACATCAAAGAAAAAATATATTGAAGGGAAAGTAATAACTTCATCAATGTTTGTTTTTAAATACTCCATTTTGTCCACAGCTGAACCCCTCAAGCCCACATACATGCCCGTGTTCCTCACCAAGAAGGAACGCAAGAAGCTTCGACGCCAGTCGCGTAGAGAAGCGTGGAAGGAGGAGCAGGAGAAAGTGAGACTAGGTCTGGAAGCACCACCCGAGCCTAAACTCAGGTGAGACAGAATCAGCTGAGAAAGATAGAGTACACCATTCGATTGTATATACCAAAAATGTACTCAAAGAATGGCGCTAACTAAACTGTGCTTAAATCAGTTGTATGCACACTTTTGCTATCAGACGCTTCGCGACCACGCTACCGATGCGACGTTTCGAGTGTAGTAAAAATGTAAAAAACTATGCTTTAGAATTACAGAAAAGAATAAAATCGATAAGATATAACATTTTTATGATAACTCTAATCATTATCATTAAAATGTTACGCAACGTGTAACAATGGTATATTTGGTCGAAGAGTACACCAGATGAAGAAGAGCCACGTCGGGGTCAATACATGGAACTCGAGTTTTACAATGGTTAAAGTGGTCCGTTGTGATTCCCACACGGGACAACAATTTGTGTGAACTAAATACAAATGTGTTTCGCCGAGTGAGTGAGGTTACCGGAGGCCCTGACCCCCTTCCTCCTCTCTCTCTCCGTCTTCCCCCCTTCTCCCCCTCTTCCTTTACTAGCAGCTTAAAGACCGGCAACGCACTTGTGACACTTGAGTTGCAGGTGCCCATGGGCGGTGATAGTCACTAATCATCAACTGGCCCGTCTGCTCGTTTACCCCCCATGCCATAAAAAAAAAACAACGCAGACTCTTCCCGAGGGATACCTTCAAATTTATACGTTATTTACAGAATATCCAATCTCATGCGAGCTCTAGGAACAGAGGCGGTTCAGGACCCAACGGCCATCGAAGCCAAGGTCCGGGAACAAATAGCCAAGCGGCAGAAGACGCATCTCGAAGCTAACAAAGCCAGAGCGCTGACTAAAGAACAGAAGAGGGAGAAGGTGAGATATTATTCTTCTGTGCATCCTTCTTTTAGAATACTACTTGAGAAATTTTGCAAAAAAATACTTTTATGTATAAGTGATAGCTGTAAATTTCGCTTATATTATTGGAGTTTCGGTCGCTTCGAAATCAAAGCTGCTTTGAAGTGACGGTGGTGTTATGGCTAAGGCTTCGGACTTGCCATCAAGTGGTAGCGAGTTTGAACCTTACCCAGTGCACCACCGATGTGAACCCACTGCAGACACAATCATTTACGTGGGCTGGTTTCTCTACAAAATTGTTTATAGATAGTTCATCCATCTCGAGATTCGATTCTTGCAGATTTTTGCCCGTTTTTTTCAGAATGACAAACTTAACTGTGCCGTTCTAAAAGTACTCTCCCATGCATCTATATACGTCACGGTAAATTTTCCAAGCGTAAAATATAAGTTTGTAAACGCAAAAACACATTTTGAAGTGAAAACTTCTTTAGCGGCGTTGTGCACTTTTTGGGATGGGTAAAAAATGTTAAACTCGCGTCAGGACACGTGACCTGATCGAAAATTAAAAAATATAACATTCGAAATTCAAACATTTATGAGCGGCCAGGAGCGCAGAACTTCCAGTGTACCCTATGTATACATTTAGATATGTTATTACCTACTTTTTATTTTTAACCTAATTATAAATATATACAGATGTGTGTGTGTGTATGTATATGCAAATACATTGTGAAGTTATGTTTTCACTTCTGACGTACAGGTACAGTCCTACGACTGACTGTTTTTATTTACGTGATATATCAACAAATTAACGATTAATGTATTCATTTCCTAGACAGATATCAATGACTTCCTCGTTGTTTTATATATCTTTCCATTTGTGAGATCGATTTCCAGTTCGAGAATATTGTACTTGGTTTTTTCTGGTGGAACGTTCACGGCCAGCAGACCGCAATGGCTTGCCTCCCAATACATACAAACAAAAATCTCTGCCTACCTCATTAGAGACATACTGTAGTGAATATATAAAATATCAGTGGATTATTTGTGATCATTCAAGTACATAATTATTTGCTTGTGTTTTTCAGGTGGATAGGAAGATACGTGAAGACACGACTATGGGAGTCAATGTGGCCGTTTATAGGTATGTACTGTTACGAAATTAACCCGCGGGCGCCATCTATTGTCGAGTAGAGGAAGTCGTAAAAAGTTATGGCTACCTAAATTGAGATGTACGCCATCTCTTGACATTGAACGGAATCTATTTATAGAATGTCCCACATTATATTAGAAAATTCCAGAATGGTCGAGTTTTCGGGAAACATCACGATCTCACTATGAAATAACGTTCGAGTATAAAAGGGCAGTTGCATTGCGGTATTAATTGAGCTTTAGTTGAGCGATACGAGTAAACAAGTGGAAATATAAGTGCGAAGTACATTTATTTCCGAGCCAATCCCCACTGTTTTACCTGGTTTATAGTCACTACTTCGCTCCTAAGGCTCGTATGATGTTAAATAGTCTATAGCCTTCCTCGAGAATTAAGCTATTGTTACGAGCTGAGGTTCGGGATTAGATAGGTACACTAATTTATTACCAAAATAGACACAACTTTTTTTAATAATTTACAAATAACACAATTACAGTTAATTATCACTTGTACTTCGCACTTATATACTAGCTGATAGCTCAACTAGAATTCAAATAATACTGTAATGCAACTGCCCTTTAATATTCCGAACGTTATTTCATAAAGGGTTCGTAACATTTCCCGAAAACTCGAAACCACTCTAAAATTTTCTAATATAATGTGGAATATTCTATAAATAGACTATTAGTTCCGTTGATTGTCAAATAATTAATTCCAATTATACATTTGTGTATTATACAGACTTTCTCCTGTCCGAATGTAATTATACATGGATTGCCTTTTTGTGTCATAAGTAATTTGGGAGAGATACACGTGGGAGAGCCATGCTTCGGCACGTACGGGTCGGCTCTCACAGAAAACCGGCAGTGAAGCAAAGCTTGCATTGCATTTCGCCGCGTGAGTGTGGTTACCGGAGGCCCTAACCCTTCCCCTCTCCCCTTTTCCCAATCTTCCCCCCCTCCCCCTCTTCTCCTACTCCTACTCCTACCTTATAGGGCGGCAACGCACTTGTGACTTTCGAGTTGCAGGTGCCCATGGGCGGCGGTAGTCATTTACTATCAGGTGACCCGTCTGCTCGTTTGCCCCCTATACCATAAAAAAAAACAGATACGCGGATATCAAAATAAAAAAATTGCAGGAGCCTTCTAGGTTCAAACTATTAATTCAAAGGTCACAACCGCGCGCGCGGGTGGTCTGTACCAATATTACACTACACTTATTGTAACTTCCCTCTTTCAGAGTAAAAGACCTCTTTGAGTGCGCCTCGGCCAAGTTCAAGGTCGAAGCGAATGCACAACAGTTACACATGACGGGGTGCGTGGTCTTGCACCGCGGGTGCTGCGTCGTGGTCGTTGAGGGGGGGCCGAAGCAGCACGCTAAGTATAAGAGGTATGTCTCGACGTCTATTGGTCTCCCTTTGAATTATAATCATAAAGTGAATTCGTCTGGTCATGGATGTACTCTGTGGGGCAGCGGTTGTGCGTTCGATTGCAACTTGGGGAGGCACGGGTTTGATTCTATGTCAGTGAAAATTATTGTATTTATGAATATGTGTATTTGCATTGGTGTGGGTGTTGTTAAGAGTATGTATTTACAAAACAAAATGTATCTAAGTATGTTTATCGAGAGTTTAGAGCATACACTACAATTTTTTTTTAATGTTAAAGGCAGCAAACGAGCACCTGATGGTAAATGACTACCGCCGGCCATGGGCTCCTGTAACTCGAGAGTCACAAGTACGTTGCTGCCCTTTAAGGTGGCAGTAGGAGAAGAGGGGGAGGGGGGAAGGACGGGAATAGGGAAGGGTTAGAGCCTCCGGTAACCTCACTCACGCGGCGAAATGCAATGCAAGCATTGCTTCACTGCCGGTTTTCTGTGAGGCCGTGGTATTGAGCGGAGTCGAGCCGGCCCATACGTGCCGAAGCATAGCTCTCCCACGTAAAGGTCTGCTTATTATTATGCTTACGTACATATATTTGAAAAGACCAGATAAATTGATATTATACTTATTTTAAGACATACGTACGTAAGAAATTACTTTTTAAAGTCTATAAGAAAAAATATTGTCTAGCGCAATTTAACTGTAGACAATATCTATAATTGAAATATCTTTGTGGCATTTCCACATATTTCAACGCCATCTAGCGAAGACAAGCGGAACTGCGTAGTAACTACTGATCCTGCATCGCGCAATTAAAGTTTTTAAGCTGATTAGTATATTGATGTTGCAGTCAAAGACTTAAGTTAAGTCAAAAGTAGTTTTGCCCAATGGGCTGGTTAAAAGTATTATTAGGTTATCTTAGATATTTTTACTTATTTACATTCTAATCAGTGAAAAGTTATTTTGATTGATGCTATAGTGATTTAAAGTACTTTTGACTAAAAGCGTCAGTCAAAACCAATTTAAACCATAACTTTAGCAGGTATCAACTTGCCTCCCGAGACGGTGGCGCGACGTGTTCCGCGCGCGCCTCTCAAAACTAGAGTGGGGTCGCCTGGTTTAACAGGCGGCCAAGTCTGCCGGGGTTCACAGGGATTTCCTTTTTAGAGTACACCTGAGGCCCCGGCTATAAGACCCAGTGATGGAACACTGTGTGGTTTTAGTCGGTTCGAGTCCGACATACCACCTCGCCGTTTGGCCCCGGTGAGGTGATGACCTGTGATCCAAACATTACAAAAAAACAAAAAAGGTATCAACTTGCCTATTGGAAGGACTTTACACCCATTCCTCAGCACCATCATAGATAATGGTATCGTTTCAGGCTGATGCTGCACCGTATCAAATGGGAGGAGGATATGATCAAGGACACGGATGGAAATGAGGTACCCAACACTTGCCACCTCGTGTGGGAGGGTTCTGTCAAGCAGAGGGCGTTTGGAGAGATGAAGTTTAAGGTATGTGTGGGTTTTTTTTATTGTAACACTCACACGTCTTAACTGTGAACAGATCATCATGACATGAGATATTATTAGTATTTTAAGTGCCTAGTGCTTCCTCGAGCATTACTGGTCTTTTGTAGCGCACTCTTGCTTACTAGTTCACTGCTCAGACTGATGGCTTCGAGAAACCTCCAGATCCTATCAGCAGTGATTGTTTGTATTTCCTGCGGTTGCATGACGTGTAACCCTGGGTTATTACTTCGGTATCGCATTAGGTGGCCACAAGAGCATAGAATATGCATTGCAGTTTCTTCTGCCTCTTGACAGAATCAGGATATTGTGTTCTCGTCCAACTTTAGGTTGAACATATGTTTGTTCAGTTTGCAGTGTCCGGTGAGGACTCTTGTTACTGCACAGGTTTTGTATCTTTTGAGCTTCAGAAGTTCTTTTGATACTTTGTTATCATTGCTCTTTATTAAGGCTTTCGAGTGACTTAGACTTACTATCTTTCATCCCGAAAAATGTTCTATTCCCAAAGGAAAAATAATTTTAAAGCTAATATTTAATAAAACTGTAGAACGGTTTCTATTGCCATGATTTCAGTCCATTGTATGTTTTTTTACATTATAGCTTAGCTTACATTTTTAACCTACTTCTAATTGTCGTATCGAAATAAAACTTTGTATGTATATGTAGTTTGAATGACTATAATACAATTGGGCATCTTGGAGTTCATCTGTTGATGGAGCCAGGAGGTTGGGAAGCCCCTCGAGTTTGGGCTCATATGATTCGTCTTGACGAGTCCAATAGATTTGGCTTGGTAACGATGTCTGATGATGGATAGTGGAACTGTTTCTGAAGTGAAAACTTCTTTAGGCACGTTGGTATAGGAGGTGGGGGGGAGGGTTGGTTTGGTATGGGGGAAAAAACGCTCTGAACTCACGTGACCTTCACGCTCAGATGTATTTTCACTTCCGACAGACCGACCGTTTTTTATTTTTTATATTTAGTTTTTCTATACTATAATTATTGAAGTTAAATAATAATCGAAGTGTAGTCTGTCATATGTAAATAAGACAGTTGCGTACGTTAAATAAAGTTGAAAGTCGTACGCGTCTGTCCGCTAGACTAGCTAATACTACTTGTATACGATTTTCAGTTCTATTTTAATGGGGGGTAAAAGTTAATATTTTATTCACATTAAAGTACTTGAGGGTTTAGCCACTCGACTAAAAGACCACATCTCGGAGGAGAGTTTGGTCGTATTACGTTTATTTCTAACTATTAAGTCAAATTTGCCTAAAGATTTTTTGGCCGAAGGCTGCTCATGATAAGCAGTATCTCCTCCTATGCCAGGTCGTGGGTTCGATTCCCACCCAGGACAAATAAGCACTATCATTTGTTCTCTCTGAATGTAATTTATCTATAATATGTATGTATTTAGTAATATATGAGTATGTTAATCAGCAGTCTGGTTACCATAGTACAGGCTCTGCCTGGTGTGTGAGGTGTATCTATGCGTGATTCATGTATCATCTTTTTTAATTTGTCAGGTAATGCCGACGGAGAAGATGGCGCGGGAACACTTCCAGAAACATCGTGTGGAACAGTACTGGGACCTCGCGTACAGCGGCGCCGTCCTCGGCTCCTCGGAGGAGCCCTAGGGCCTTAGAGCTGGAATATACTACTTATCCTAACTATTGTGTGTTTTATTTACGGTACCAATGAGCACACTTAATCATCAAGTCGAAAATTAAGCGCTGCCATGTATCTAATGTGATGGCTGATCAATAGCTATTTCTTAACAGTCAGCTGGTGCGAGATAGTCTTGATTGTTGTTTACGTCGCATCTTCGGTCATTAGTACGGATGCTTAGAGCGCCCTCTATAATAAATTCACTGGATAGGAACACAAGCGCCATCTATCGGCGTTACGCAGTGTCTAGGCAGAGGGTGTTGGCGTGACGACGGACGAGTTCACTTTACGTTTGGTCACCGCCGAGTCAACACTAACCTAGGAACTGTACAGCGTTTCTTTGCGTGTTTGCAATGCATCAGTGATTTAATATCAAATGGGAGTTTGCTCATCGCCCGTATCCACATTGTGCCTAGTCCTGTGCCTGAAGATCCTACATATATATACAGCGTTAATTTCAGTAAAGCTTAGATCTTATTAAAATGGTATCTCTTAATAACAACGAAAAATATTTTCATTTGTTTAAATTACAAATTAACACATTGAACGTGATTTTTTTTTAAATTTCATTGCTAGAATCACAAGAATATGATGAAATATGTGAATACACATTTCAATAAAAGAAAAAAGATATAGAAGCAATTTTCCTCTTTTATTTACTACGTAGTTCCCAACAGAATATAGACAAACCCACTGTAATGAACTTAATGACAATAACCACAGAAAATTTTGCTAGTAGCAACTGAAGAGTTCCACTATCCACCTCCTGGCTCCATCATCAGATCAGCTCCAAGATGCCAAATTATATTGTCATCCAAGCTACATACAGGATGTTAGGAAAACACTCCCGAAAACGAAGACGAAGACAGAAGGCCGCGCGAGGTCGGCGCCCACGCATCCGTTGACCCGTGCGTCAGCTGTTTTTGATTTATTTTTATGAAATTATCGTTTCATTTAGCTGTACTGACATGAGGAGCGTGAAAAATGTAAAAAAACAGTCAGTCGTAGGTCTGTACGTTAGAAGTGAAAACATAACTTCACAATGTATTTGCATACACACAAAATCAAAATTATTTATTTCAAGTAAACCCATTGTAGGTATTTTTGAATTGTCAGGAGGAGTCAGTCAGTATGAGTCGATCGTGAAGCTAGTTGCCTGTTCCAAAACGTAGATCCTATGGAGAAGAACAGGCAAGAAACTCCAAGGACACTCTTTTCCAACATGTTTTTTTTACAAAATTATTTGTTACATTGCTTAAAAGCGTAATTTAATGTGAGGACAATGTAACATAAATTAATATTGTTCTAAAATGGAAAAGAACATCACAGAGCTGCTAGGCAACATACAAAATTAACATAATACTTGTGACTACACAGTTCTCACATATACAATTCATTTTTAATTTTTTTTATTAACAAGGAATAAAAAGCGTATCATAACTACAATGTCAACAGTGTATAAAATAACACCAATGTTCTATAAAATTTACAATGTCAATAATAATGATCAAAATATGAATAAATAATCTATAATCTATCTCATTGACAGTGTGACTGTGGTTCACTAACACCCGGTATATGTACGTACAAAGTTTCGTTTCGATTCGATATTTTTAGAAGTAATTAAAATTTACTTCCACGATTTGTGTACATAGTTACAAGTTAAAATAAAATTGTGTTAATTTTATTAATTTTCTAGATAAGTGGATACCTACTTTGCTTATAAACGATCGCAGTGACAGTGGCGCCACTTGTTCTTTGCCGTTGTCAGCCTTCAATGTATATGTACTGGGCTTAGATTATATATAGGTCCTATAGATAGATTATATATAGGCTTAGATTATATATAGGACCTATATATAATCTAAGGTACTGGGTATCTATATATTAATACGTGAAGCAAAAACTTCGGATCCCTTTTTACGAAAATTGGGCGGACGGAGGAGTATGAAATTTCGCACACTTATAGTTTATACAGAGAAAAAGTGACGAATGCTAAAATTTTTGAACAATATTTGCTACAAAGTTAAAAAAAATGCAAAAACGGATACATACAGCTACGAGTGTCCAGTATATATTTTGACCTGTCATGGTACAAAAGTCTATACAATGACCGGTCAAGTAATATTGGCCATTGAAATAAACCGTGCTCGAAATTCGACCACCACGCGATCTCTAGTATGAATAAAAAGGAAAAGTAGCTGAACTAACCAATACTTTTTCCCTTTCTAGACAAATATAATACTGGAACGTTCAAGTGTAGAGTGAATAGGTTTCTCTTGGATAGGCGTGTACCATCTTCGCCTTCATCGTCACTTTCCAACAGGTGAGATGGAAGGCAAACGCGTATTGCAATTCTCAATAAAAAACCGGACAAGTGCGAGTCTGACTCGCGCACCGAAGCAAAAGCAAACTTGTATTTTTTTTTACGTGATATATCAACAAATTAACGACTTTCGGATTTATTCCTTTATTTATGCTGCCAAACCTTACTTCTTACCAAATTTCATGATTCTAGGTCAATGGGAAGTACGTACCTACTACCCTATAGGTTTTGATTTACCTGAGAAATGCTGAAATTTGTCAAATCCAAGGCTTAAATGGCGGTATCTTTTGAGGAACCTGTTTGCCAAGCATTTCTTAGTTGCCGGTTTGCTGTGAGGCCGTGGATCACTCCAGTCGAGCCGGCCCATACGTGCCGAAGCATGGCTCTCCCACTAACCCTTATGTTAGCAAATAAAACAAACTAATAGTACTTGCGAAATGATTTATTCATTTTTCTATCCTTGGTCAACAAAACAAAATATACCTAATACTTTTTATACAAAATTTACAAAACGGAAATTAAATTTTACATTTTCACCTAGCTTAAACAAAATATACAACAGGTCGACGCCGCAATAGTCTTGTATACTGAGTTATTTCTTATAATTTTGTTCTAAAACCAACATCTCTCTCATGGCTATTTTTGGTTCATATATGTACTTATTACAACATCAACCGTCGCTATAAATACCAAGGATATATTATACACATTTTTACATTTCTAAATAAAACGAATATAATCCAAATTTGCTTAATGATATCCTTTGGATTAACTAAAATTACTACAATGTGATAATAATTAATGATAGAAATGTTTAATTTTGTAAGACTAACACCTGGTTCCTGAAACACTGATCAAAATACTGTTCAAAAATCTAACAGAGCTGTCAAATCCGTTCGAGTTTCTGAAACGTTGATCAAATAAAAATTTACTCATTAAGATCAATTTTATTGAAAATTCAAATGGCATTTGACTTTGAAGAAGATTTTGCAGTAAAATTTGACAACTGTCATCCGATCCGATGATCAAATTAAAGCGCCAATTTATGCTTTTAGCAACTCAATATATACTTAAACAAGTGATTTGACATACGATTAGTAAAATTTTGCGTTGATCAGTCTTTCAGAAACCAGGCGTAATATTCGGTGGAGAAATGAATTTTATAAAATATCTATATATGTTTGGTAATTTGAACAGAATTATAAATAAAAAATTCATTTCTCCATCCAACAGTAGTAAGAACCAAATAATAACCTACAATTTTCGAGTAGAAATGAAAGTACCCAGACAGACAGAAATTCTTTTGGAGGTACCTCATAAGACATTGAATTTTACATATTTTTGTTATTTTTTTTATAAATAACTATAAATAATTGGTGGTATGTACATTGGGAATGAATCATTCCAGTTTTCTGAATTGAATATTAATTAGTAACAAAAAAAAAATGTATTCCTAATGGATATATATTTTATCAAAAAATGAAAATGGCTAATTCGATATATTTTAGTAAGAATACAAATATATTGGTAGCTATTTTTTATTTCAGCCATTTGTAAACGAAAAACATAGTATCTGTATTTAATAAACTGGTCAGACACCAGTTTATTATAATAGCAAAAACATAGTATTCAACGTATACGTACATATGGAGTGCCAAAGTTTGCGAATGGCGCTCCATATCCATACTGTTCACTGTATCTGGCATTTTCGAATATTTTTAAAACACCGTAATAAAAACCAGACAAGGACGACATCACAAAAATAATGAGTAAAAAGGTCCGTCTAGATGTAGACCGTTAAATACTAGGTCTTTGCCTGTGTTGCGACGAAAATGGCGCGCATCTGCCAAAATAGGCGCGAAATTGTACCAGATGTGAATTTATTGGTACTATAATTAATTTCCTACAAGTGAAGAGTGCTGTAGGGGAAGTAAATGCTGATTAGAATCATTTAATGCACCTGTAGCATTCAAATGCATTTACATTAATTTTAATATTTATCTGTGCAAAATTGCGACTTGCTTTTTTCAAAGATTCATTCAAAAGAGGCAGGTGGAGAGACAAACAGCCCGGACTACATACGGAAGCGACATGGGCATCGCTGCCCGCACCCACACGGCGCGATGTTAATATTATATTTAAAAAATATATTTAACCATTGTATATTGTATATCGGAGACCGCAATGGCAGAATGTAATGTTTTTTCTTTTCTTTGCAAGAACGTAAGTATTATTTTATTTTTATTGTCAGAAGAAATTTAAAAAAAATGCACTTTAAAAATGTCGAATATTTTTGCAACTGTGGCAACCTTGACTATAAAAAGTTATCAACATTGCCACAGTTGTTCTTTTTAATACCAATGGAGGTTGAACCGAAATTCTTACAGTTGAAAAAAAAAACACTGCACTCTGATATAACGGTCATAACTATTGTACATTATGGAGGATAAGGGGTGAATCTGGGGGGGCGGGGGTGTATATGTGTGTATAAATATATCTTCTACTATGCTAGCGTGCGCCGTGTGACAACGTGAACGAGTGCGGTAAGCGTCAGTCTTAAATATCAGTCGGTGACATAGAGCAAGTACGAATGGTCTGCCATCTTGTTTATTAAGCTGTAAAAGTATGAACGATCGAAAAGATATGTATATTGTTTTTTTTTTTACTTATACAGCCAAATATAACATAGCAGAGAATTTTGAATCAAACCAGTATTGCTGTTTATTAAAATTCTGAAGTTGAAATTATGTTTTCGTTAAAAACCATTCTTTTCTAGCTCTGTGTTACCAGACTACAAAACTTCGTTTCCGTAGTTAGTCCGAACGGTTTCTTGGTTGCGTTGAACGCGGACTGGGCCCGCGCGGGCGTGAGCAGCGCGCGGGGACTGTGTAACGGGTTATTTCTAACTTACAGACTAAAGTATTTTGTGTGAAACTGCAAAATAATATAACATTTTATACATGAAAACCCACAAATAATTAAATTATACGATCCTAGACTTTCTATCTATAGGTAATAACAAAAAATAACTAAAGAGGTCTGAAGGAATAAGATAGTTATATAAAATTTTGAGAAAAGTGGGGATGACATTAAAAAATTATGACTGACCAAAGCAATCCCATGAGATTCAAGTGTTCTTAATATCTTACATTTTATCATAAAATCAAAATAGTAATCCTTGAAACCCTAAAAATAGTATAGAACTTTAAAACATTGGACTGTAGACTTTTTTGCAGTTTCACCACAAAATATATGGTAATTATTTTACATTTGACTGTGACAAGAAGGATGAATATTTGTCAGGTAATTTACTATCTGAAAAATACCTACAATAATTCAAAATGAATACTGATAAGTTCTGAAGACATTAACATATTCTATTTAATCAATTTTATCAGAAAATCACTGTAATAAATACCATAATAAAAGTAGTACAAGAAATGGCAGTGACTAGAAAAAGGAACCTTAATTTAATGCTAAAAGAATGTGGATATAGCGATGGAACCCTAATGAAATCATTAGGGTTCCAAACAAACAATAATGTTTTGTCCTCCTTATCACAGCCATAGGTAATTCAGTGTGAAAACAGTTCATTAACACTTAATCTAGGTAAAAAAGATTGTTAGAGAGCATGGTTTTTTGTGAATATTCATTTGAGGTTATTGATAAGACAGCTGACATAGAAAAAACCTTTTTTTGCTGGGTGTCAGGAATTAAAGTTTTGATTAATGACATACTAATATATCTAATAATTATTATAAGCTAGCAGTGTCTGTTGCGGCTTTGCTTGCATGTACATTTATTTTTTTGTGTGGAACCCTAATTCTTTTTCTTAAATAAAAGTAGTTTAGTCAGCTATCTACCAGTGGAAGTCTCGTGGGAACCGGTCCAGCCGTTTCAGACATTAGCCCGAACAATCAGATATATACAAAATTTTAAAAATCGTTTTTTTGGTATAAGTACTGTGTAAACATCCAGATGCATTGAGTAAAAAATATTTTCTTTTTAATTTCTTATTTGTATAGATTTAGATGACCATGTGCAAATTCAATAAATAAACTGCGTTTCTGCTAAATTTTTTGGGCAACTTCTCTTTAACAAAGTAAAAAACTTTTGGCAATTATAAATAATAAAGAAAATAATATAGTACTTGATTTATGAAGCCATTCTAATGAGCTGTGAATTGAACATATACTTTTTAATTGTTTACGATATAGGTAATATGGTGGTGAATTAATAATTTCTCTTTTTATTTTATGCATCTTAGTAAACAATTTGTTAGTTGTCGAAACATACTTGCGTCTCTCTACCCTTTGTAGCTGTAATTGCTAAAGCTAAAATTTTAATTATGAAACACGAAACCAAGATGAGGCTTATAGCTTTCCAGATTAAATGTAATTTTACATAATTTTGGAGCAATTAGAATGTACAACACATGCTAATTGGTTAAAGTATAGCTGTGTCTACTTATTTAATAATATACTTTATGAAAGTTAAGTGGAAATTAAATTTGAAAGATATTGAATGAATAATTACTAAAATCTAGAGATTGAGATAATAAGATCCATTAAAAAAAGGTGACAATTGTAATCCAATTACACATATTCAAAGGTAACAAAGATTAACATTGTATGGTTAATAATTTTTAGTAGTATGCAGTAGAGAGAATCTGTAAAATTGTCCTCCCAGAGAGAAACATCACTTGTTTCTATTATAAAGTGTAAATATGAAATGCATATAAAACCATGCTCTCAAAAATATCACAACTTCGCCTTAAAACTATAGAAAAATATGGACCAACATGTTGGAACCACAATAGTGGCTCCAGAAGCGCGTTGAATGAGGAATCATGCTACAAAGTCGAGTGGCCTGTTAAACCCGCCTTTCCTGTTCATATACTGCCTGTACTTACGTTTAAGCACCACGTGGACATCACCCTCAACATTATCTTCTACCTTTTTACCCTTAGTTGTGTCAAAACCACAGAATCCCATAATTTTTAACATTTCTTGTTCCTCAGCGCTTTTACCTTCTAAATCCGCCGGAGTGACTATGGGACGCTCACCGAATGATTTCTTTTGTTTTACAAAGGTGGTGGAAGGTCCAGGTGATGTTGAGCGGGAGCGCTGACGGCGGCGCGGTGACGGGCTGCGACGAAGGTTAGGCGAGCGACGTCGTCGGTCGAGAGACCGTGAACGGGACCGAGTGCGGGGTCTTCGCCTTTCGCGGTCCCTATCTCGGTCTCTGTCTAATCTGTCCCTGACGTCTCGGTCACGATCACGGCGTCTGTCGTCGCGCCGCCGCGGGCTAGGCGACCGACCCATTGTAACCTGTTTCAACAGATTATACATGGTTAATTATTGATAAAATAGTAAATAAGAAGTTGAAGATGTAGGAATGATACGAGACATGTTTATACCTCAGTATTAAGTCAACAGTTTTAAAATTTTATACAAACAAAAAGTAACAACAACGCACTACTCAATCAAACGCCATTTTGAAAATGAATGAATTTTTATGAATGATTTCAACTGTCTTTTTAAGGACGATGGCGTTTAGTTTTTCATGTGACTTGGTGAGTAAAGGTAATTTAAAATATAAATATTGTGGTTTCAAAATAAACGGTACCCATTTCTTATAAGTAAAAGTAATATAATATTGTTATTGACAAACTTTAGACTTATTCTGAATACCTAATCAAATAAAATTGGCCAAATTAAGTTTACATCAGGCACAACGAAACGCATTTCACTCCAATGTTCGCAACTTCACAACATAAACTGAGAAAACATTTATTGGATATATATCTGTTGAAATTCAAATTCAATTAATTATTCAGAGTTATAGCATAACTAAAGTGTTTAAATTTTTAAACTTTAAGGGTACTTGTAATATTTATGACTATAAAACGTAGTGTCTTATTTTCAATATTTTAATGTTTTCAGTTATTCTGATACCACTGTATAAAGGAACGCAGATTTCAATGTTGTGATGTAAAAAATTGCGATTAAACCTGGGGTTCTTTTTCTGTGAAACTGGAACATAAATATTTAATTACTAAGTAGCCTTTAAGTGGACAATATGCACATAGTATTATTAGGTAGTGCTATGGTAAGCTACCCTATTTACTACTACTACTAGGTGTCCTAATTATTTTAAAACAATACCACATTGCAGTTTGTTCTGTTTTATTCAGTAATGTTCACAAACGCCAATTAAAACTCCCTAAAGCCTACCTAATACCTACCTAAGGTATAATTTGTGTTTGTTAATGGGTGAGATAAATCATCAGGTCTGTTAAATAGATAGAGGTATAGAAATAAATAAATAAAAATATATTTAATTCAAAATGGAACTTAATTTGTTACATTGGTATAATCATTTCATTCAGTCGATATAAATAGTACAGTGAAGAGGTCCTCTGCGCTGGTATGAAAATATCTTTGTCAAAGGTAGATTTATAAATAAAGAAATTTAAAAATATAAAAAAAAAGGAATTGTCAATCAACTGCCAGCAGTTTGCATGTCATGTCAATATTGATTGCATTGTCAATGAAACGGTCATGCATGCAAGACAGGACGTAATGCATGTCATGCAGCTTGATCGTCTAGGGACCGCTTAAGAAATACGTAGTTCTGTCCACGCGTTTAATATTTTGTTATATTAAGGTAAAATTTAACCTAAAGCGCAGCAACTCTATCTACAACAGCGCCATCTGAAGCGTTGCGTTTGATGTAGTCAGCCGACGACAGCGACGTCCCGGCGGAAAAGTGAAACTCGCGCCGACATCGATCTTCTCTGGTAGCTTGTTAGAGAATCCTTTTTTTACGAACGAAATATTGAAATTATCGCTCTACGCGGAATGTCGGTAGTGCTGGTGCTTTGAAAATTGTCGAAAAACGTTTTGTGCAATTAATTTTATATAATGTTACTTCGTTTATGTGCTTAGTGTAAGTTACAATCGCTATTCATTAAAAGTGTGTGAAGTGACATAAAATTCGACTTAAAACGCGTCTTGAAGCTCTGCCGGTGAGTATTGCGTGTGTTCAGCTTTCTTTTGTACATATTTGTTTACATTATCAATAGAAGCGGGTTACTTTTGTGTCGGTATGCGTTTTTTTCATCAGCCGCTGTGTTGGGTGTGTCTTTATCGGCGTATAGGAATTAGGTCGATTTTTTTTAGTTCAAAGTGTCTATAAATGTCTCGTTATATTTGATTTTGGCTGATTGCCGTGTTCCACGATAAATTCTACATGTTTTGCCTAAAATAAGTTTTGAACTTTTGACTTCCGTCATGTACCTATGTGCGGTGCGCAAAGACGACCGCGTTATTTGATATTTATTAGTATACATCACAACTAAACAGCTTTATTTCAATTCTGACGTGAGAGATGGGATTTTATTAGTTCATTTTGGGCGTGACGCTAGGCAATTACATTATTATCTGTATAATAGTGCGCGATGATGTCACCTAGCAGATTGGGTATAGTATTAACCAACCAAATTCTGAACACGATGTTACCGACTCAAATTATGTAAGAATAGTGCATTTTTAATTTAATAGGGTTATAGGCTGATAGATTCTTTCGATTGCAGGCAATCACCTTCGAAAAGATTTTCGATGTGATTTAATTGAATTACACGTAAGAATCAATGAATAAAGTGGCGTGTACTGTAATCTTTGTAGTATTTTTCTATTGAACACCAACATGAAACTAATGAGATTTTGAATAGTAGCTGTTTATATTATGTAGCATAACTGTTTTTTCAGTTCAAAGGTTGCAGGGGTGCAATATTAAATTGCTATGATGTCTTGAATAATTAATTCATTATCACGTTAATTAAGATGTTTGTGGTGAACTGAGTCATAAACTCCTAGATAGACATAGCTATTCATGAAAGAAGTAGATAATTAATCTATAATTTTATCTAAGACCTTATTGAAGCCTTATTGATATCCTCTGCTCTACATCCTAATGATTGGGTTTCTGAGAAGTGAATATTGATATAAACTTGCCTTTATATATTTTTTACAACTACATGACCCGACAGACATTGTCCTGCTTGAGTTCCCAAAAATAATTTGTGTCAGAAAACACTCTCAGTTTCCCTGACTGTCCAATTTTTTGTTATCATTAGTTTTTTTGAAACAAAGTGAGCCAAATGCGTCTATTCACTCTTAAGAGATGCACTTACTTACCAACATCGTTTATTTATTAAAACCAAGCTGCAAATAGATCTTTGTAGAATGAATAAATGATACCATTAATTTATCTATATCTTACATTTTCTGTTGATATTCTGTGGTAGATGCTCTGTGTGGCTCAGTTCTATATCATTGTTCCACTTATAATATATCAGATATAAGAGCTAACAAGATAATATTTATTTGTCAAATAGATGATTTAAAATGATACCGAAAATAAAGGTTTTAAACATTTTGCCCACACATATAAATGAACAATTTCATCTTATAAGGACTGAATGGATTTTCTCAAATTATTGCCAAGAACACTCTCGATCAAGTCACCTTTCAAAGATAAGTACTATCAAAATCGGTCCATCTGTTTAAAAGCTATGATGCCACAGGCAGACAGATTAAACTTATATCACTACGTTTTTTGCATAGGAGGTCAATAAAAAACTGGCCAAGTGCGAGTCAGACTTGCGCATGAAGGGTTCCGCACCATCGTACAAGATTAAATACTATGTATGTACTCTTTTAGGGTTCCGTACCTCGAAAGGAAAAACGAAACCCTTATGGGATCACTTTGTTGTCCGTTCGTCCATGGGTCTGTCTGTCTGTGAAGACCCTTTTTCTCAGGAACACGTAGAGGTATCAAGCTTGAATTTATATCAAATACTCAAGTCTACTGTCCCTTGAGACTGTGAAAAAATCAAACTTCTAAGCCAACGCAATCAAAAGATACATCCGTCCGTGCCGCAAATTTTCGATACTCGCAAGGGAATCAAAACCTACAGGTACTTCTTTGGGACAAAGCAACGTCCTATAGCACAGATAAAGGAAAAATTGCGAAAACCGTATATTTTTAGTTACATCATATAATAAAAATATTTTACGGAACCCTCGGTGCGCAAGTCCGACTCGCACTTGGCCGGTTTTTATTATTTGTTGCTATAGTGGCAACAGAAATACACATTCTGTGAAAATTTTAACTGTCTACCTATTACAGATCATGAGATACAGCCCACTGACAGGCAGACAGACGGACAGCGGAGGCTTAGTAATAGGGTCCCGTTGGTTATCCTTCGGGTACGAAACCATGAAAATGAAAAGATTTGATTGTAACATATATTTATACCTGAATTATAAATAAATACACATTACTCTTTTAAACTTCTCCAACTAAGCAAATAGGTTATTTCAAAAGATGGTTCTTGTTGGTATTGTTCGGGTGGGGTCAAAGCTTGCTACAATTTGATAAAATTTTACATTTTAAGGTTTTATTTATGCCAAAACTAATTAAAATGCAATGCAACCTTATTTTGTTACAAATCTAGCACTTATCGTCCTCTTCCACTCCTTCAATCACACAAATTTTCAAGCTGTTTACCAATAAAAAAATATAGGAACTGTCAATAGCTATTTGGGCTTTATGCTACCCAGTGGTATGTAAATCAGAATAAATCCATGCTCTTCTGTAGTATAAAAATGTGTTAATAAGCACACATATTACCTCAACAGTTTCTTGACGTATTTAGAGACTAGCGACCAGCTGTATGAAGAATAGTGAAGTTTGTAGCTGAATTTCCCCTCAATCAGGAGAGCTCGAAATCTAGCAGAGATGTCCATATATATGTTACACCGGTTGTCCCCTGCGTTTATGGTCACTGCTCCGCTCCTATTGGTTGTAGCGTGATGATATTTAGCCTATAGTCTTCCTCGATAAATGGGCTATCTAACACTGAAAGAATTCTTCAAATCGGACCAGTAGTTCCTTAGATTAGCGCGTTCAAGCAAACAAACAAACTCTTCAGCTTTATATATTAGTACAGATTAAGTTTTTAAGAAATTTAGGCAAAAATATTTCTCAACCAACCCCAAGGATTATGCTATTTATCTCAAATGTGTGGGAGAGCCATGCTTCGGCACGTATGGGCCGGCTCGACTCCGCTTGTTACCACAGCCTCACAGAAAACCGGCCGTGAAGCAATGCTTGCATTGCATTTCGCCGCGTGAGTGAGGTTACCGGAGGCCCTAACCCTTCCCTTTCCCTTATTCCCGTCCTTCCCCTCTCCCCCCTCTTCCTACTCTTCCCGCCCTTCGCCTCTTCTCCTACTCCCACCTTAAAGGGCAGCAACGCACTTGTGACTCTCGAGTTGCAGGTGCCCATGGGCGGCGGTAGTCATTGACCATCAGGTGACCCGTCTGCTCGTTTGCCCCCTATACCATAAAAAAAAAAAACTTTTAAATACAACAATTCTTGAGATGTGCATGTACAACCAAAAGACAAACACTTAATTATTAGTAAAGATATTACAAAACTATTATTTGGATATCTATCTGCTTGTATATCATTAACCTACAAATTAAACAATGCATTTGGTATTTCTTATCTGTAACTATTGAATATTGTGATTGTTTTGTAATGTATTGTGTTTCTAATGATGTTACTATGTGCACTTAATCAAGACCGAAAATAACTATGTACTGATTGCTCTTAATGTTATTTATCTACACAATAATAAAGGGGTACTATTTGTAGTCTATAAGCTCTGAAATTACTGAACCTATTAAAACGATTCTTTCACCATTCTAAAGCTTCTTTATCCAGATGTAACAGGGTATATTTCTTCATCGTTGTAGAAAAACGACGAATTTGATTTGTAGTATCGTTACAGGAGAGCACTTACATAAAACATAATTTGAAAGGTTTAAAGCTTTCAAATGATGTTTTATGTTATAATTTGAAAACGGCTGTTTCTGTTAATCAAATCTGCAAATATTACTGTGTGTATGAGCTTTGAAAAATGTTTTGTTTTATCATAAAGTACCTATAATGTTTTCAGTAGGCCTTAAGTAAAAAACAAAAATTGTCAGAACATCAAATCTTCCGTTTTTCTACGACTGCGATGACTAAGGTCAGTAATAAGGTTAAACATGGTCAAAGCCGCTAGCAAAGCAAGTCTTTAATAAGTAATTACTCAAAATGACCCCTGAAATGGTTAAACACAATTCCTCTTTTAAAAACTACTTACCTTAAATAATTTATTACCATGATTTAGGTATGGTCACACCCTCGAGCTGCTTAAAGATCAGAGTTTGGAAACAGGGGTAGGATTGTGAATGCGCGTGACTATCTAAGTCTTTATAGGCGAAGAGATCCGCTTGTATTGATGTAGATCTTTGTGGTATTATCAAAAGAAACCATTTCACAGAGAGGTTTTTCGCTTAGTAGATTTAAAAGAAATTACTTTAAATACCTAACAAAAAAAATGCTTTTTTTAAATTTTAACATGATTGGCCGTTGATATCATAATAATTCGTTTCCAAGCGACTACCGATGTTAGCGCAGAACAAGTTTCCTTGATACGGCTGTTACATTTTTTCTGTTACAACAAAAAAGTAAATGGGTGTGTTGAGTTTAGACCGAAGAATCCATGCATGTAATGTGTTCATGATGTAATATTATAACCAAAGCTTATGGTTTTAATTCTATAAGCTCAAAAGTCACACCTCGATCAAGTTTTTGTCACCATTGTTCACGGAGCTGTCGTGAGAAGTCTCGCTTTATTTTTTTATACATAGTCATTACAATGATGTACATAGCACTAGGTTTGAAGCCAGGGGTCATTGACATGTATAAATGTCATTTCTGTTTTTTTTTTTGTCACATTAGCATATCAATCAGGAATTTCTAGTTTTTTCGAGCTAATAATTCAAGTAGAAACTAAGAAATGGAGTAGCAATGGAATTTTTTAGAAGACTATTAATAGTTTCTGTTTTAACCTGTAATATAAATAAATGAATATTTTTGTTTTAATTCAACCATAAACACACACGCCCTTCTCCGATCAGGGTATGCAGAGACAACTGCCTGCCACTTGCTTCTACCCTTAGGGGCCATCCCTAAATCACATGTTAAAAGAGCCACAAGTCATAATCTAAAGTATTAAACACAAAACATTACCTGTAATCGAAAGACTGCACACGCTAAAACACATTCATAAAAACAAAATACTTGGAACTGAATAATTTCAATTCTGGGTGTGAAATTGCAAAATATGTGACGTCATACCAGCGAGGGGAGGGTTCCTCAAATGCGACCACCTGTGACAGGGACGGGGGAGTCCAAAAATCATGAAATTTATGTGACGTAATTTAGTGATTTTTTTAATAAAAAAATTATTGAAGAGGTAACCCTACACACATTCATGTGGTAACCAACCTTATTCTTCTCCCGCTATGGAGGTCCAGACATCCTACATACCCATAGAACTACAAGACGTATATTATGCGGCAGTGATTAGTTGCGGTTCTCTTTCAAGCAGGTCAACATTGGAGCCGCTATTTAAACAGATTATTTTTATGCTTCCCTTAAACCCTCAACCCTATCATCGTGAAATTCTGCATAAACGTTCATCCAAAAAAATTTACCTACTGTTCTCGTGGAATAGTGAATTGACGATGAAAATCAAAAGCTAGTGTTTAATGTTTAACAAAAAAGTAACATGCTAGCTATTAGTGTACAAAAATGGCCTAAAGTAATCGTATACATATTGTACTATCTCAGTGCGATATCACATGACCGCTACGTCGTTTATCATCAAGCGTTTTATCTGCTGCACCTTCTAGTACATACAAGATTAAACTTCATATTTGTAATAATATATAGTCGCTATTTGTAAGACTCTTGTCTGATATGTCGTTAATTTTAATTTCCTTTTTTCTGTATGTACAAACCATATGAGCTGACAAGCAGACTTCTTCCCAGATGATCCGTACAGTAACCCCATTGTAGGTATGTTTGAATTGTCAGGAGTCAGTCAGTACAAGAGTGTTATGTGTTGTCATACTTTTATTTTTTGACAACTTTCGTCCCTTGGTATATCTTCAGCCGTGGATCGGGCTCTCCAGGACACAAGACGAGCGTGTGCGAGATTGTAGTTTATTGCCTCTCCCCGTCTTGCCGACGCTCCGATCTGTGTGGGTTTTTTGCTGGAGTCAAAGGACACGAGGCCATTGAATAAATTGAGAGTGTAGATGACTAGCACTCTTGCAACCTCTGCTCGTTACGAAACGTGCGCGGGCCTCTACGAGGCGCGCTCGCACGCTCCGAGTTCGCCTGAGATGAACAAATCCTACTTGCTACTAATATTATAAATGTGAAAGTTTGTGACGATGTATGGATGTTTGCTACTCTTTCACGCAAAAACTACTGAACCGATTGCGATGAAACTTGATATGTAGATAGCGGGAGTGCTGGATTAACACAGGCTACTTTTTATTCCAATATTCCCACGGCACCGGGACTTATGCGGGTGAAACCGCGGGGCGCAGCTAGTTATCTATAAATGGCCAATGTCTATTTGGAGTAAAGTTGACGAAGATGAACACAAATATTAAATTAATGCTTACGAAACGGTTTATTGGCAAAGAAAAAACCTAATTTACATATATACAAATTTGCTTGAGTCATCTTAAGAGTGAGATAGCCGACGAGTCATGCTTAAATTTCAACGTATGCTGTCTTAGTTGCACTCACCGAGCCTCTAATTTACGCTTGCGGAATGCACGACGTTAAAGAGTAACAAAATGTTTGTTGGAAATGGTTCTAAGTTTAGGAGATTTTCAGGAACAAATTTCTACATGTATATTGAGAATACAATTATTTAGTTTACGGTCTTTGCTCTACTCCTAAAGGTCGTAGCGTGATGAAATTAAGGTCCTAATATCGACTTTTGTAGACCTTAGAGCAGCCTTAAACCATGTCGCTACCATTCACAGCAATATATAGCAAAACAGTGCTTGTAATCTTTCACACGGTCTCGTAATTACTTTAACGAAATAACTTAGGTTACACTTTTATTGGTCTCGTCTAGACATTCGAAATACTCCTGGCGACGTGCCCAGATCGCTACAGACAGATTTATAAGGCCATATATGTCACTAATGTCTTTTGAACACATTTCAAATGTCGAGAATCTAAATGATCTAAGTATGTTTAAGTACAACCGATTTCAATGCGCCTTTGTCATGGAAAATTAAAAAAATGCTGTAGTCTTCCTTCCTTAATTTT
This sequence comes from Euplagia quadripunctaria, assembly GCA_963859945.1. NCBI lineage: Eukaryota > Metazoa > Arthropoda > Insecta > Lepidoptera > Erebidae > Euplagia > Euplagia quadripunctaria. The sequence continues at coordinate 12,875,959 of OY982586.1, forward strand.
TCACCCTTAGGTGAAATATTTTCTTCAGATTTAAATGGGACCAACCTCGAGGTAAACCAATTCAATAAGAAAAATTGAAATTGGTTTGCGTAGCATACACAAAAATAAAATATATATAAATTTTAGACACTATTAACGTTCCGACTAAAACTATGAGAATGAGAAGAGAGAGAGAGAAACAGTGTATAGAAGATTCTCCTCGACTGTAGTGGGTAAATTCATTATTACACAGTCTTTTTATTTTTTTTTGCCTTGTGGCATCCTGTTTCTGTTGCCCAAGTGGACCCAAGCCTGTCAATTGAAATCCTATCCACTGCCTGCCATATCGCAAAAATATACCAATATACTGGCAGTTTTATACATGGTCTTCTGTGTAGTTAAGATACGTACCCAGTCTTTAATCATTCTATCTCCTAATCTTTGTTATTTTCAAGAGTGGTACAGACCTGGACAGTATTGTATATTTATCTACACCCTATAAAAGACAAGTTAACCAGCAATATCTTCAACACTTACGCCTGTATTCCCGCAAGGGTAGGCAGGGCGCATATGCCCACATTTTGCAGACTATAATTTTAGTGCCACACATGTAATAGGGGGCAAATGTTGTCGTCAACTGGAACTGTCACTTTGGAAATTAAATGGGAAAGTTGGGAGTAGATTAAAAGGAAAGGCAGGTAAGAAGCAGTGGCGTAATAATAGGGTGGCAGAGCGGGCAAAATGCCACCGGCCTCCGGCACCAAAGGCCCTGAACACAGGAGGCACTAATTACAAAATGTATTAATAAATTCGCCACGGGCCTCAGATGGTGTAGTTACTCCACTGGCAAAAAGGGCATGAAGGGGATACCGCTTATACGGATAGATTGGGGAGTGTCAGCGATAGCTCCAGGTCAACGTCCAGGTCGCATATCTGCTACTCGAACTGGCTGTTGCCGGCAAGTTCCTCTAACCTGTGTTGTCTATTCCCTTCATATTATAACTTCGGGTAAGCACTCTTTTCGACACGGGTGCTGTCAGCAACTGTATGTAAGTCTACGACTGTCGCAGACCTGAAGATGGGAGTGGTTTACGTTGGTAGTTGTGTTGTTGGTGGTTTAAACCCACCCAGTACGGGTGGAGTTGAACCCGCAACCACTTGATCACAAGTCCGAGGCCTGAGCTATTTTGCTTCAGAGCAGAGAAAATACTAGCTCAGTTAGCCGTGCTGTTCTATAAGGTTTGAATCCTGGCTGAATATTTTTTTCAAACGTCTATTATTCCCACAAGAAAACCAACCGTTCCTGCATCACCATTAACGAAACCGCAAACAAATTTAGCTTTTAATAAACTATTACTATGTTGAAGCTCTGTTCACAGTTTTGAATAGTCGGCTGCATACATACACACACGTTGGGTATGACGTATCTGGACTACTGCCAGCTGCCGAGTGCTTTCAGTTACAACTTTTGGTGGTTTATGATGTTGGTTTCGCTAAAACAAGCGGCCGGTGACACAAGTATAAAAAAATACATTTTTTTGGCGTGTGCAATGTTTTCGGAAGTGTAATTACACCATACCTATGAATAATGGAAGTTCCTCGGTTTTCATATTGTTGTCATCAACAGCTAACCTTCAACAAGGAGTGGCAGAAGGGAATTGGATTTTTTTTTTATTTTGGGAAACAGTCAACCTCTCTAAAATCGTGCTCCATTAAGCAGGATATTGCCGCTTTTGTTTGTGTCTATAGCACTGAAGAATAAAAATAGAACCACGGCGTAGCGATTTCTCGCGTGTCATCATTTTGCGGAGTGGCGCTACATCGACTATATCGTGCTTAGATACTCGCTATCTCGAAGACATGATAAACCAATCTAAATATGAGTTATAAGGTCTCCATTTTAAACATGTTGTAACAAAGGTTTTGGTGATGGATATTATTAACATTGGGAATATTTAGAACATAATACAGGTTCCGCGGGCAACCTTTAATTAAAGTCCGGTACCCATTAACCCGTATAACACTTGTCCCTTTTAGGAAAGTCGTGGGATATAGAGGTAAGGTGCAAGTATTTTAGATGAAGGCCATATTGCTGCTTACTATTTATAAACGTTGATCGATGTTTTAACCTACTTGCTATATATGATGGCAATATCGATCGGTAACCGTGAATGAAACAGATCGAACTCAGTTATTCTGGCTTTTTGTAGTCCCTAGACAGTTTTTAAAGCTTTACTTGTGAATATTCTTATAAGAATTTAATGAGATCTAGGTATTTGGATAGGATTAAAATGGATACATAAACATTCAACTTATTCTCTAATAAGTTGATTAAAAAGTAAATAAAAAATGTGACAAAACCGCTCGAAAACGAAATTGAAATGGAAACATGATACATAAATATAACAGTCAATCAAATATGAAAAATAACTGCAGTTAAAGGCATCTGTTTCATGTTTACTTGGTACAAATTACGGACGCCATGTTGGTTTTTTAAAAAGAAAACCTTATAACCATTATGATTGAAATGTTTCACAAGTATCAAGTTTAGACATATTTTATATACCTAGAAATTCGTAAAAAACATTACCTTTCTCTAATATAGCGTAAAAAGCTGCATCAGTCGATTGGCAGTACATTTTATATAATAGAAGCCCTTGGAGCTTTCAGTATTTGCATCAAAAAAGAATATCAGGCTTTTAATAACTATTTATAGGGATTACATAGAATTTAATAACAGCCAAAAGGGCAGGGCACAGTGCTCGAATGAAAGCGTATGTAGACTGCAGAAAACTTTACTGTCTTAACAGCATAGAAAACTGCTAAATATCAGAATGGGCGTGTATTTGTATAAAAACGATTAAACACATTATTGTCGTTATTATCGCACAGTAAATATGATGAAACACACAGTTACATATGATGAGTGCATGTCTTATCTTGTTGGGATTGATTGCACTGTTACGTATTAAGCAATTTGCTCAGCAGGACGTAACATATATTAGAACATTCGAATGATCAAATCGTTTCCAATATTTAAATGCTACCTACGGTACGGAGCCCCGTCCATTGACGTGATTTCCATTAAAAACCTTTATACATAATGATAATTTGCAATAAATTACGGATGAATAGATACATTTAATTATTATGGCAACAGTGAGTTGTGCCCAACGCGACACAAAGCGCCTGTCAGATGCAAACAACGGATAAGTTCCGTCGTACTATTTCCGTGTCCGGTCTGTGCTTTGCCAAAGATGTTACGTGTTTTATATGTGTAATTACTAATAACTTTGGGCTTCACCAATATTTTGTGATAGGCAATTTTTTGTACTAGATTGTTTTTTGAGTCCACAACAGTGCTAACAGACACAGAGCCAGCGAGTGAAAGACTCGCAACAACAGCGATGTCACTGATGCGTTGCCAAACCCTCCCAGCAGACATTATTCACCAGCAGATACAACACTATGAGGCGCCGATACACGATTTTTGACACTTAACATGCTTTTCAACATCTGAATCACACCAAAACTACCAAAAATATTTTTAGTAAACTTTAATTTTGTTATCAGTTCCACCATAATAATGTTCCACTCTTTAAAGACCTCTTACTAAATTATTTGTCAGAAGGATCGCAACACGATGTAGGTGATGTACGGATATTTATAAATAATTGTAGATACCGGTTTCGGATACGGAAACTTCGGATTATCCGACACTTTCGTATATTTTCAGTTATGGATATGCTTTTAAGGAATAGTTATAAGAAAATACACATAGGTAATGATTTGGCTTTATTTCTAGGTTATGATTTGATAGTGAAATCACAAACAAAACAATTAAGTAGAAGTAATAAAACTTGTTATAAAGTGTCTTATTTAGACTTCGGTCCTATCCGATATTATTCGAAACTTTAATATCCAATTCGGATACGTTTTCGGATAGATTCTTATTTCGGATAACCGATAGTTTCTGTTACATTTACAGAGCTCAATAACATCCCCGGTACGTACGATGTACACATGTACGTTCTTTAACTATCTTTTTTAATTCGAGCAGGTCGCAATTTTAACGAAAATTCCATTTATATCAACACCTCGGAACAAAATTACCATTAATATTAAGATTTTCATCAAATGACTAAGATGCGTCGCGCCGGCGCAGTTTTCAAACATATACAGAGCTAGCCGAGTGTGTACTTCATAATGTAAACAGTGGATCGTACCACGTAATTGCCGGACGCGGCGGTTACGACGTTACATAATCGCGGATATCAATACCATCTGTATAAGCCATTTGGCTACGCCCTGTAGATATATAGCGGATTATATCTGATGTTGCTTGGGGCTTTATTGACCCCGTGAAATTGAATGGGCAAGGCTTTAATGTGACTACAGTCTTGGCACAGCGGTTTTAGTTGTCACCTTCATTTTTGTCCGACTTCGGTAGAATCCAATCCATTTCTTTTTATTAACTAGTTACATGTATTACAGAGTACTAGTATTCTTTTTAAGTTAAGCTAAATGTTTGTGGTAGGCGTGACTCGGGAGTGTAAAAGGTGGGGCTCGAACACGCAACCACTTAATCGCTTTAGCCATTATTTGACTGGCCTGTTGGTCTAGTGAACTCTAGTGGTTAGTGATCCTGACTACTAAGCCAGAGGTCGTGGGTTCAATTCCCATTCAGGACTATGTATTTAGTAATATATAAGTATGTTTATCAGCAGTCTGGCAACCATAATACCGGCTCTGCTTAGTTTGGCATAGACGACCGTGTGTGAGTTGTCTAAGTTATTATTATTACGTAGTGTGGTATTTCTGGTCGTCGAATCTCTTTCTTTGATAGACACCGGACACTGTATGCCATTAAAACAAATCTAAAACAATTATGTATAGATATTTTTAAATTATCAGAAGTAGAAGTAAGTCGGTCATTCGTGAAGCTAGTCGCTTGTACCAATACGTAGATCCTATGAAGGAGAAACCAGAAACTCCAACTTCATCGTGGGGGAGCCATGCTTCGGCACGTATGGGCCGGCTCGACCGCAGTGATACCACGGCTTTACAGAAAACTGGCAGTAAAGCAATGCTTGCATTGCTTTTCGCCGAGTGAGGTTACCGGAGGCCCTAACCCTTTCCTCCCCCCTCTTCCACCCTTCCCCTACTCCATCCTTAAAGGCCGGCAACGCACTTGTGACTCTTGAGTTGCAGGTGCCCATGGGCGGCGGTAGTCATTTAACATCAGGTGATACGTCTGCTCGTTTGCCCCCTATATCATAAAAAAAAACTTTCTTTTAATCATTAGGCGACGTCTACTTACCGTGGTTCTAACCTTATTCTCATACCAAGGAGCTCGGGCGATACTATGTACCAACAATAACACAATATACACACAGATATGTGTGCCTCAAACTATGTAGCAATCTCTTCAAGCCTTTCTGTAGGTAGGCAGACACGATAGACCGCCATTTGCCACCGTCCCGACATACAGCTCGCGCTTCTTCCACACTCATCAGACCTTTCGCACACACTCGCCAGTTCCGGGTGCTTTTAACTTGACCTTTTTTCAGTGCACTGTGATCTGGTCAGTAAACGTCTTTCGGATTCTCACAACAACTTGCCCACTCACAGCTATTCGCTCTTCACTCATCCTTTCAACATGCAAAAAACATCGCAGCATTCCTTTCCCAATTCTTGTCACTACATCTTCTTTCAAGCCACACCGTTTTCTTCTATCTCACCATTTCTCACTCTATCAGCCAATCTTACATTCCACATACTTCTCAGTGAACGCCTTTCCACGGCACATAACACAACAGTACCCTGGTAACTTTGTTATACCCATTATCGGTAGGCTCCGATTTCGACAGACATCGCCTATCGAGTCGAAAAATCGATTTTCGATATTGAATCGATAACTCTATTCATTCGCGGTTTGTAGCGCGTTGCCTGCAACCATTACAAACTATGATGTAAGCTTTATAACACATTTCTCAATAGTTTTAAAAGCCGATATGTACCGTTACGCAAACCGCCAGAGTCGGCTTTTAAATGCTCGGTTATGACGCCAAAGCTCTTGGCGCATGGCGTACCGGTTTTATAAGGTATGTCGTCCTGCATAGGCTAGTACGAAACTTTGATTATAAAATTGCCGCGCTGATCGTATAGCTACCATTGATCAGGATTTATTCAAATTTGTGTTTTATCTTGCTTTAAGTATGTGAATTTTAGAGATTTAAGTTACAAAACTTTATAATTTAGATTTAATTAAATTTATTTCTTAATCAATAAGTATACTTACCTATTATTGTGCTAAAACTTTGCACGGTATAAATTTAATACGTCAACTTAAACGACGAATCATAGAATAAATCATTAGGTAACTAGTAAATAAAATTAAAATATCAATATTATTTTAATCACTACATATTATAAAACAAAGTCCCCCGCCGCGTCTGTCTGTCTGTCTGTTCGCGATAAATTTAAAAACTACTGAATGGATTTTCATGCGGTTTTCACTAATAGAGTGATTCATGAGGAAGGTTTTGGTGTATAATTTGTTAAGGTTTTGTGTAAATTGATTGAAATATATATATATAAATTTATTGAAAACCATAGCTTTAACCATAAAACACATAACTGTTGTTTGTAATGATAGACAGTTATTTTTAATTAGACCCTACATCTATAAGATTTAAACACTGAAATCTGAAACAGAACAAAAACAATTCATCATAATATAAGTACTTTTTAGACAGCGGTTCCTGTTATAGAAGCGCTAATTAAGGAGTTTCTGACGATCGTAAAAGAAAACTTAATGGTACACTCATACCAAGTTAAAAGAGATTCGTCATAGAAAAATATTCCTGCATCAGTAAGAAATGAGTTTTGTTGTTCAGTATTGTTCTACACGGAGAGAAATTCATAAAACACATGGATTATAAAAATATGATTGTTGTTTTTTAGGAATACGAGCATCGTATAATAATGTTCCGTATTTTGTAGATTTTAGGAGAAAGTAAAATTCATAGCTAAGAACGCATTGTAGGCAGAGGCATACTACATATTAAATGCCACTGCCTACCGGCCTACCTGGCGGATACAAGCGTTAGTGTATGTATGTACTTGTAGGCACAGTTATTAAAAAAACAGCGGTGTCATTAATGTCGATTGAGAAAGAGTGGCCATCATTTGTTATTACCTCGTCCTTCTAACTGAAACTAGGTTAGTCCCACTCCGCAGTGTAGGTATAAAATTACAAGTACAAGCCGGGTTCGATTAATCGTGCCAAAATGTAGTGGGTTGTCGCGTGCCGGCCGGGTCGCACGTTAGTTGATGCTTACTCACGCACTGCGTCGCGACATCCGTTCGTATCTAGACTAACGAGTTATTAATACGTAGCCCCGGTTTATTTCTTCACAAAAATAGAGCAATAGGCACATAAATTACTGGTAATTAAATATTCATATTAATTGATACTTTAAAAAAGGCAACCCTAACATCGCGGCGTTGTCAGAACAGAGTTACGCGATAGAAAGAGAGGCAACGTCTAGGTGAATATAACTGTAGGTAATTAGCGCTGTGCCACCTGAATTGCGACTTTATTGTGTCGGAATAAGAGTCGCTATTTATTTAAATGATTTGGCGGAGTGGGACTTCTGTGCCTGTAGTATGTATTCTGTGCTGAAACTGTCTGCGCGCGCTGTATTAGTTTTATAACATCGATAAGTGTAGCGAGAACCACACGATTACTAGAATTACTAATATTGTATCTATATGATAACAGTTTGGTACAGTTCCGAAAACTGATTATTTAAACATTGAATCATTGTAACTTAGACGTTTTATCATGTATATCGGCAGGTAAAAAGACCATTGAGGCCGATTCACACACATCAGTGCAAGTGCACCCTGTCACTGAGAGCACTGTGCCGTCACTGACACTGACAGGTGTGGATGCGTTTATAGAGAATGTATGAAAGAATAATTATTACGGTGGCGGTACTGTGCCGGAACTGTGACTTCAGTGGTATGTGTGAATGGGCCTTTATGGGGTTCAAAAGGTTAAGTAAGGAGGCTTGGAGGCTTATGATTTTCTTATTAGGGTTCTGTTTTCACCCTTGGGGTACTATTACTAAGACTCCATTGTCCGTCCGTCTGTCTGTCTGTCTGTCATCAGGCTGTATCTCATGATCCGTAATAGGTAGACAGTTAAAATTTTCACAGAATGTGTATATCTGTTGCCTAACTAATAAATTAAACATTAAAAGGGGCTCCCCTACTAGAGACGTATTTTTTTTTGGCTTATAGTATTAAATCTTGTACGATGGTGCGGAACCCTTCATGCGCGAGTCCGACTTGCACTTGGCCTTTTTTTTTTCCATATCAATAAGTTAATAAGAAAGATATTTTTATCTTAATAAAAATGTTAAGTATACATCTTACGCAAGAAAAGAAAAAAATATAGACAGTGCGCAATTATTCTTACAGAACAGTACGTGTGCTATTCAATAAAAAAAATAGTTGCATTACTTTTTAGCCAACGAAAAAAAAGAGGTTCTCAATTCGACCGTATATATATATATATATATTTTTTAGGTTTGTTCAGCTCTCCCTCCGTTATTTATGAACCGATTTTGATGATTCTTTTTTTGTTAGATAGGGTATACCTCAAGGGTGGTCCCATATCAAGGAAGTCAGGATCTGATGATGGGATCCTGATAAAATTGAGAGAAACCCTCGAAAATTGTAGGAACGAATAGTGTTTCTGTTTACTTTTCATTACTTTATCAGGTATTTGCGTTCAGAAATCATCACATCATGTAGCTGAGTTGATGAGGAAAAAAAATCATGAAATAAAAATCTTTTTAACAAAAAATTAAACCGACGAAAAGAACTAAAAAGCAAAAAATAAATAACTATAAAAATTTTTTAATCTTATTTTGAGTCGGCGCCAAATAATAAAATGATTAATTATACCTACGTAGAGTTGGTTGTTTGGCGCCGACTCAAAATAAGATTATAAAAATTTTATAGTTATTTATTTTTTGCTTTTTAGTTCTTTTCGTCGGTTTATTTTTTTTTTTTTAATTTTTAATATTGTTTAGTGTAAAAAGTTGGAGGTTTTAATAAGCTTGTGTTTTGAAAAGTTTTCTTCTAATATATAATAATATCAAAGTTTGTTTGTTCGTATTTTATGCGTTGCCGTACTGTTCATTCGATCATCATGAAATTTTGCATGTATACGTTGCCAGTGACACTGAAACGGACGTTTTTTCATCCAGAAAGAAAAGAACAGTTCCCTGGAAATATTACTTTTAGTGATAGATAGACTTTAAATAAAAAATAAATACTAACTTTTAAACTTTCGCGTTTCGTGATATAATTATGTATTCACGGGAATTAACGCGATCACATACCTCTGAATGCATTCCGAATGCACTACTGAGCCAGTCAGCCTGTGACCACGGCCAATGCAACCTGGTCGAAACGTCAGGCAATTCAGAGGTATGTAATACCTTTTCGTGATCGCGTTAATTCCCATGTGAATACATAATTAAAAAAATAAATAAATAATAATGCATTTTTTTAATTGCTTTAGTACTAATTGGCACACTTTTTTTTATTTTAATAGACACTTATCCTAATACTACCTCGGAAAAAATCTTTGTGTTGATAATTTCACAACCTGAGCGTCTACAAAAGAATGATATCTTAGTATGACTAATACGTATCTCTTAGTGGACGCCGTGCACAGAGCCAAACCAGTTCTCGGGTCGGATAAACGGAATTAAATTTGAACTTTTAGCGCTAACACACAAACACATACGTGTTTTATTTTGCAATAATCGTTGGATTAGCTCTCACCAGATCCGTCCTGCTTAAGGTGGCTTGTATTTAGTACGTTATTACCAACATCTTTTGTATGTAAATGTAAAATTAGTGTGTGTTTGTAATTCTTTCTCTGCTAAACGCTTAAATAAAAAAAACAGTCTGTCGTAGGACTGCACGTCAGAAGTGAAAACATAACTTCATAATGTATTTGCATATACATACACACACACATATGTATATATATAATTAGGTTAAAAATAAAAAGTAGGTAATAACATATCGAAATGTATACATAGGGTACACTGGAAGTTCTGCGCCCCAGACCGCTCATCAATGTTTGAATTTCGAAAGTTTAATTTTTTTCAAATATAAGAATCTCGGCTCCTTCTTACGAATTTTCGATCAGGGTCACGTGTCCTGACGCAAGTTTAACATTTTTTACCCATCCCAAAAAGTGCACAACGCCGCTAAAGAAGTTTTCTGATCCCAAACTAGGTAGAGCCTGTTCTATGGTACCCAGACTGCTGATAAACATGCTTATATATTTCTAATTATAAATAAATTACACTCAGACACATGATCATGCTCATCGACCTCTGGCTACTGGTCAGGATCACTGACCACTAGACCAACAGACCAGTCAATTTGTTTTTAAAGTAAAAACTTCTTCAGGCATATTTGGCACTTTTGGAAAAAGCACTGAACTCGCGTGACCGTCACGCTTAGATGACATATTATGTCATGATGACATAAAGATGTGTTTTTGTGCATATGTATATATTTGTGTGCATGTGTTTTCACTTCTGACGTGCAGTCCTACGACTGACAGTTTTTTTTTTTCGTTTTTGTGCTTTTTGGGTCGTTTGAATATTTTTTACCTGCAATTGCAGTAGGTAGCGATGTTGTCAAAATTCCAGTTTCTTATCTGTAAAATTTCCGACTAAATCGGCACAGAACAATTAGTTTCTTTGTTTAATGAACGTAAATGCAAAATTTTATGAAATTTGATTGAGTAACCAAATACTCTGTGTCTAAAAATGTAAACTTGATTTTGGTTAGCAATAATTATAATAAGTAAATACATAGATACTAACAAAATAATGTATATGTAGTTACATCTAGAAATTTAAATGTTGATGTTTGCAATGCATTGCGAGTGTTTATAAAACAAATCATAACCGAACAACAGAACTCTGTATAACGAACGAATATTTTGAATCGATAAAAGAGTTTTTATTTGAAATATTATAAACTAGATATGCCCGCGACCTCGCTCACGTTAAAATTATTTTTTATCCCACGGCAACAGTACTTTATTCTGTATAAAGTGTGTAAACTTAAAATACAAACTTACATTCTCATTTATAACACTCGTTTATCACAGTAAAGAATGTCCTATGTGTTTTTATTATTATTAATGTTTTAAGCGCCTACATCGACCATTTGTGGTCTTTCCTAGCGCAATCATCCCCATAAACTATGTATCATGCAAAATTTCCTCCAAAATCTATACAACCCATTTTTGAGTTACCTAAAGTTATCTATAATATGGATGTATTTAGTAATATATAAGTATGTTTATCAGCAGTCTGGTTACCATAGTACAGGCTCTGCCTAGTTTGGGATCAGACGGCCGTGTGTGAGGTGTCTCAAGTTTTTATATAAACTTTCGCGTTTATAGTATTAAGATCACTTAGGATTCAGCACATAGTCTATCTCTATAGCTTATAAGCACATCCCTTATTCATCATAACAGGCTGACCGTTAAAAAATAAAAGCGGGATTCAAAACACAGAATGCAGCTTTCTTCCATCTCTTTCTATCCCACATGAGACGGTTTTCGTCCCACTCTAATATTCGGTATTCCGGTTTGGAGTACGTTATTAATAAAAAAGTTGTTTAAGGTATGTGGGCTTGGTTTCCTTACTGGTTTGTACTGAGTTTTTGCTCGCTGTTAGTTACGGCAATGTTTGACAGACTAGAGACCTGGTGATTTACTTGAAGATAAGATTTGGTTAATAATAATATTCCTTTGCATGAACATGTATAATTGCAGCGTAATAATCTCTACATGGTATAAAATAAAACCGCTTTATGCTTCTATACGGTTAGGTATTTTAAACTACGCAACGGATTTTAATGTGGTTTTCATCAATAGATAGAGTAATTCAAGAAGAAAGTTTATACGTATAATTTTATATTGTTTATCCTTTTGAAATATTACTTCACATTATAAAACAAAGTCCCCCGCCGCGTCTGTCTGTCTGTCTGTTCGCGATAAACTGAAAAACTACTGAACGGATTTTCATGTGGTTTTCACTAATAGACAGAGTGATTCATGAGGAAGGTTTTGGTGTATAATTTCTACCCGTGCGAAGCCGGGGCGGGTTGCTAGTAACATATAAATCTTACATTATATCTTATTGGGACTACTACAAAAAGTCAATACAAGCTAGATATTGCTGTCCCGGTAAATTATTATTGTTATTACTGTCGGTTGTAATTACAATTATGTTGACGGGAATTAACGCGATCACGAATTTATATTACATATCCAATCTGTATGACTCGTCAAAACAAATCATATGAGCCCAAACTCGAGGGGTTTACTAGTAGTCACTGAAGAGTTCCATTATACACCTCCTGGCTCTATTATTCTACTAACATTATAAACGTGAAAGTTAGTGAGAATGTATGGATGTTGGTTACTCTTTCACGCCAAAACTACTGAACAGATTAAGATGAAACTTGGTATGTAGATAGCTGGAGATCTGGATTAACATATAGGCTACTTTTTATCCCGATATTCCCACGGGATCGGAAACCGCGGGGCGCTGCTAGTGATGATATGAAGCTCCAGATCAGCTTCAGAATGCCAAATTATAGTCTTGTCATCCAAACTACATATACATACAAAGTTTCATTTTGATACGACAATAAAATTAGAAGTAAGTTAAAATTTACTTCTAACATTTGTTTACATTGTGAAGCCAATAAAATCGTGTTAGAAAAATGTATCATAATGTATAAGTATAGTTACCGATGTCCCAGACTCCTGAGTCATCGTAGGAGAGCCATGCTTCGGGCACGTATGGGCCGGCTCGACTGGAGTGATACCACAGAAACTCACAGAAAACCGACAGTGAAGTTATACTTGCATCGCTTTTCGCTGAGTGAGTGAGGTTACCGGAGGCCCTAACGCTTGCCTGTCCCTTCCTCGCCTCTTATCCTCCCCCCTTCTACTCCTACCACAAAGGCTGGCAACGCACTTGTGACTCTTGAGTTGCAGGTGCCCATGGGCGGCGGTAGTCATTTACCATCAGGTGACCCGACCGTTCGTTTGGCCCCTATACCATAAAAAAAGAGTTACAGTAAAATCTTAAAAGACCCATCCGCCACTACTTGTGTACACATTGCTACAAAATAACAATTGTAACGAAGCCAATAGCGTTACAAACGAATATGCAGTCATGTTTTCACATTGACGTAAATAAGTGCGGGGAATTGTACAGTCCAAAGTAGCGGCTGAAGCCCAGCCACCCATAAACCATGCGCCCGTCACTTCCTGAGGGAACCCCAAGCCCATCTATAAATAACCCCACACGCCGCTGTATGTAGGTAACCGACACACGTTGTTATTTTAACCGAATTTAGTATGTTTACGCTTGTTTGGCCGCGGACCTGAGCAGATCTGTTTGTCATACTGAACACGTTAATAAGAGGCGAAACTAATAAGTATTATATTCTATCTCAGCTCAAATCACTGCGTTGTTAATGTACGCACGCGAATTTTAACGATTTTTTGGTGAAACGAACCGTAAAGAATCAAAACTCAGTGTTTATTTTAGAAGGTCCTCATTAAAAAAACCCATGAATGAATAAATTCAAAATAATATTATTAAAAAAAAAATTAAGCTGCTTGGATTAGTTATTTCGACCGATTTGCGGTAATGTTGAAATAGATATTTGTAGAATGTACACTGTATTTATTTTGGTATAGCAGCGCCCCGCGGTTTCGCCCGCGTAAGTCCCGATCCCGTGGGAATATCGGGATAAAAAGAAGCCTATGCGTTATTCCAGGTCTTCAGCTATCTACATACCAAGTTTCATCGCAATCGGTTCAGTGGTTTTTGCGTGAAAGAGTAACAAACATCCATCCGTCCAAACTTTCACATTTATAATATTAGTGGGATTCAGAATATGTACATAATACGTGTATTTTAACAAGAATTAGACAAAATAGTATCAAGCTTTAAGTTTTTATAAAAAAATATTAACTAGAGTCGCCTATCGCACCCTCAATTCGACCGTTTTTGGGCGCTGAGGTATTTCTCCACGTCAGTAAACAGTCAGGCATGCTTTCTCAAAGCATACAACAACATTTTACCATTGTAAATATTATTTCTATTTATTAGTTCTTGTGAAGTCATTTATTAAGAATGTTGGTTAAACTTATCGCCAACAAAAACCATTATGTTGACTCACGCGTGGCCGTATTGACGGACAGCTTTCATTTTTTGCGTGTGTTGTAAGTGAAGTATTTTGTACGTAAAGATTACTGAGCTTTTTTTTACTTTTAGGCCATTATCTTTGCCACTTAAAAGTAGGGTAAGAAAGTCGACGAGTCGAAGTCATCACTGAGAGTGACTAATGTGTATGCTCCACTTAATTGCAATTAAAAGCGTGATCATTTTAACCCCGTAACGTAAAAAGAGGGGTGTTATTAGTTTTACCTGTCTGTGTGTCTGTCTGTGGCATCATAGCTCCCAAACGGATGAAACGATTTGAATGCGGTTTTTTTGTTTGAAAGGTGACTTGGTCGAGAGTGTTCGTAGATATAATTCAAGAAAATCTGTTGAGCCGTTCGAAGATCATCAGCTCTTTTGTAATCGTTGAAGAGATTTTCGAGTCGGGGGTGTTTTAAATTTATGATTATTCTTGTTATAGTCTAAGTCGAACTTAAAACCGCTCCACCCAGTTGGACGACCGGGTAATTATTTAATGTCATAATTTTCATAGTGGGGCCAGCTTATTGCCGTTAACTGAGACTTAAAGATGGAGGAAATTGAGAGTATATTAAAAGGGAAAGACCGGGAAGGGTATGGAAGCAAACGGATTTACGGATGGATTGGGGGGTGGAAGCACTAGGTCAGGGTCGCATATCTGTAACTCTAATTGGGTGTTGCCAGGAAACATCGTTACATCCCACTAATATTATAAATGTGAAAGTTTGGATGGATGGATGGATGTTTGTTACTCTTTAACGCAAAAACCACTGAACCGATTGCGATGAAACTTGGTATGTAGATAGCTGGAGACCTGGATTAACGCATAGGCTAGGCTTTTTATCCCGATATTCCCACGGGATCGGGACTTACGTGGGAGAAACCGCGAGCACTGCTATTTGTTATATATTACGAATAATCAATGTAGGAAAATAACCTTATATCCTTCGTAGACTCTCAAGGATTTGACACAAGTGTGTCACGATCGTGTCCTGTCTGATAGACTCATAATGACATAAGCTAGGCGTTACGATCGTGTACAATTGGTAGCAAGGTCAAGTCTATTACTGAGATGCTCTGTATTTGGAGTGATAACGTCATGGCTTAGCGAAATCAACACATTCTAAGGACATCGCGAAAAATATTGGTTAACACAAAAAACATTGTGTTGTTTTATTTATTTTGAGATTAATTCTACCCACACTCGCATTGTAACTCCTGCAAGCCAAAATCAACAACATTGACCCATGAAAACGTAAATTAATAGCATTCAGCGAATGTCTGAGAAGGTTTATCTGTCTTGAAACCCACATCGAATTGAATCAAAAAGTTAATCAGCAGACCTCTGCTGCGACGGTAAATTCTGTACCTTCAGTGAAAAGTGATTAACTCTTAAATCATAGTTTTGAGAAAATTGAGTTTGAAGAAGTTTAAAAAAAATACCGCTTTTTCTACTACGCTTAAGTAAACACAAATTACTGTCATTTTTAGAAAATAACTCACAAAATATTTCACTACATGAAGTATGACATTATTGGATACAGCTTTTTAAAAAGATAATAATAATTTCCATTCATATCAGTTAACACAATGATTATTTACTTATTTTTTGTGTAAAAGAATTTAGAATGATTTTGTTTTTACCATTTACACATTGTTTTGGTGTCGAGTGATTTAAGATTTTTGCATTAGCTGTGTCACGCTTTTTAGATGCCATTGTACCGCTTTTCACGAGATTATTTTATTAAAAAAAAAAAAAGTCCTATTGTCTTGACAAAGGAAAAAGTGATTAATTGAATTGTATTAATACACATTATAGAAATGTAAAATATTATTTCAGTTCACTTTGTTATGCATAAAAATGTATAATTTTACACATTGATTGCCGTAAAAAATGCTGACTTATATTATTATACACGAAAATTAACTCCCTCATTTTTAGGCGTAGAAACACGAGAATTGGATTGAAAAATAGTTTTTTTTTACCGATGTTGACATTGGAAAAATATCAAAATCTATACAACTCGAGTTGTATCACTTTTAACTGAAGGTATGTGGAAACGGCTAAACGTGTCGCGTATATAGGTATACGTTGACCTGTCTTAGTACGAAAGTTCTTTACAAAGACAGTTCATGTTATACTAAAACTAAATTCTTTTACCCAAAAAATAAGTAAATAATCATTGTGTTAAGTGATATGAATGGAAATTATTATTATTTTTTAAAAAGCTGTATCCAATAACGTCATATTTCACGACGTGAAATATTTTGTGAGTTATTTTCCAACAATGATCATAATTAGTGTTTTCTTAAATGTAGTAGAAAAAGAAAGGGTATTTTTTTTAAACTTCAAACTCAATTTTCTTAAAACTGCGATTTGGGAGTTAAATCACTTTTCACTGAAGGTACAGAATTATGAATCGAATAAAAACTGAGTAAATACAGTTTGGGGCTAAATGCAATGGTTAATTAAACATCGGCGTCGGCCTTTAACTGTATCATTAAACTTTTTAGCAAACGGTCACTTGCTGATTCGCTAAATGGACTAACCCAAATGACCTCCAAAGAAAACCAGAGGTCGGAATAGGGAACGATATACATATATCTATATGAACTCAACCTCAAATCATATCACACTTATACGAGAAAAGTCTATGTCAACGATACTGTTTATCGACATCTCAAATTGAAGTCGTTGTCACCTGCTTTTTCAAAGACCAGAAACGGCAAAAATATGTCCAAACCAATATTGACCAGACTGAGTTCCTAGAAGAGAAAACTTCCGAACTATCTTAGTGTTCCTGTACCACAAGCTAATTTTGATAAGATCAGGACCAGGATCAGGATCACGGAGTTCTGATCTTGGAGACGACTGCTGTCTAACTTCGACGCTTTGTGAATTCTTTTCCTTGTCATTCTATTAGTAGGACAGTTATAAATACACCACGCGACACATTCATTATTTTCCCCTTTCAATTAACAAGATCCACTTGAGTGTTATTTGCCGTCAATAATAACTGATGGATGTGAATGACCTTTGAGCTGTCTGTACCAGTAACTGTTGGAGACGATGACTGACAAATCTAACTGAATGACAAGTCATTCATGAATCAACTTGAGATATTAACGGTTCTCAGAAGTTTAAATTACAAATGGCTGTGAATACTGTGTGTGTTTGTTAGACGCAATTTCGTGTCGCGTTTGCAATCTCTGATGGCTTTAAGATAGTAAGCGAATATTGTGCTGCAACAGCGGCTCATTTAGTAGGGACACACACGTGTGCTCAGTGAGTGAGCACTGTTCGTATAGTGTCACCACCAATCAAAATGGAGAAGTAAGTTGGGCTTTTTCTAAGACACCAATTTTAATATTATAATCATCATATCATCAATGTAACATCTAGTTCTGAATTTAGGTAGCTTTTAAGAACTTCCCCTTCGTTCTCGCTCTTCATCTAACCCAAAACCTGGTCAGATCAAGTGGCCCTGGGATAAAGCAGTCAAAAGACGTTTGTTAAAAATGTTATAAAAATAGTATTACACTATCATAACTCGTGTTATTTTATAGGTTTCGCTGATGATTGTATGAAGTGTCCTTGGTGTACCATATCTATACGTGAAGGTAATTCTTTGTACCCAATTTTAAAGCAATTTCGGGGACGGAGGAGTGTGATATATGGCATACTTAAAATTTATATTATGTAGAAGTGCAGAAAGCTAAAATAATTTAATCAATATGTGTTATAAAGTAAAAAAAATATGTGGAAACGGCTATACGTGTCGAGTATATAGGTATACGTTGACCTGTCTTGGTACGAAAGTTCTTTACAAGGACAGTTCATGTTATACTGGCCACTGAAATAAAATAAAACATTTAAAACTTAATTTTGAATTTTGGTCAATATTCGACCAACTGGCAGTCTCTTGTTATTACTATTACATAGGCCGATACTCTTATTCATAGTAGCGCTCTCTCTGTCACTCTCGCTAAAGTGAAAGAGTACACAGATACTGCTACTTATATTGTCAACAATTATGACTATTTTTTGTACAAAAAACATTCTTGCACTTATCTGATAATATTGTGGGGTGGATACGCTTATTATCGGCCACGCCGGACACACCTATATTTTCAAAAAGTAAAGTAAAGTTTCAGATGAAGTATGATTAATATTTTTTTTTACTTTTAAATATGATTTTTTCGTCTAATGATCGATTCGATGATGACGTCGGTCAACTAACAAGTACCTTACATCAGTGTCATTAACAAACGTCAAAACTGTACATTCTGTAAAATCTTATATGAATAATTCTTTCAAAAAAAACCGTCATTAAAAAAAAAATCTATTCCATAAAAGACTTATATATTCCATAAAAGACCAAATTGAAATGGGACCACACGGGAAGCACCAGCTTTCAAATAAAAAAAGAATCATCAAAATCGGTTCACCCAGTCGAAAGTTCTGAGGTAACAAACATAAAAAAAAACATACAGGCGAATTGAGAACCTCCTCCTTTTTTGAAGTCGGTTAAAAATTGTTTGTTATTGTTGTGCTGATTTCACTATTGTACCAAACCTAACTTCTCATTATATTGTTTCATTTCTTGTGGTTATTTAAAATTTTCTTGTAAATATTTATTCGTGGGAGAGCCATGCTTCGGCACGTATGGGCCGACTCGACCGGTGTGATACCACGGCCTCACAGAAAATCGCCAGTAAGCAATGTTTGCATTGCTTTTCGTCGAATGAGTGAGGTTACCGAAGGCCCTAACCCTTCCCTTTCTCCCCTACTCTCCTCTTCCCCCCTTCCTCTACTTGCTTGCATAATTTTTCGCCGAATAAGTGAGGTTACCGGAGGCCCTAACCCTTAACTCTCCCTCTCTCCCCTCTTCGGCCCCTATTCCCCCCTTCCCCTACTGCCACCTTAAAGGCCGGCAACGCACTTGTGACTCTTGAGTTGTAAATAGTGATGATTGATATGTAAATAGTGAAGTATACAGATGTATACTTTACTATTTACATATAATATATATATATATATATATATTATATATACAAATAAAATTGAAGCGTCTGTTTGTAATGTCATAATAACAGCTTTTTACTAAATGCTTCTGAATCACACGGTAGTTCCGGCTAATCTCCAGAATGTGTGTACCGATTTCCACGGAACTTTCACTGGCAGATAGATGGTGTTATAAGAAGTAATCTAGGCTTATTTTGGAAAAGGAATTCAGGTTCCGTGCAGAACTATAAAAGTGTACACGCGAGCTAAGCCGCGTGGGGCACAGCTAGTACATTATTATGAATAAGCCTACTATATTAGAAGTAGGAACTTCTAATATAATTCCTTACTTAGCATATTTTACGATCAGACCGGCATTTGTCAGGAAAATGTATTTTGAAACCGCCTTATATTACCAACATGAAATTAAAAATGACCTTTATATAGAAACATGAAGGTCATTTTTAATTTCATTTTAGTAATATAGTTCATAAGTTTTATAACCATTTCCATGTTAAATTATAATGCCTCTTATTATGTGATTATAATTGTTATAATTATAGATATATAAGCGTTGTCTGTTACAAAAACAATTTGTATCGGCCGCCAACTGGCCCGTTCACCCTAACAATAAAGTCGTTCTATCAAGAACTGATTCCGTATCTTATCTTGTCGAGCGTATCGCTCCACTTAAATGTTATTTTCTTACTTGTATTTGATAAAACGTTATCCTTAATACATTCGACCATTTTCAACATTATTGTTTTCTAGTTCACAAAACATTTTTGTGTGGAATGTTATTTTTCTGATCTTGAGGGCTTGAACGTCCCGGCTGTTACATGGTCGAGCTACAAGTATGGGACCCTGACGAGCTGTGTTCGTATAAGCAATATTTTATTTATTTACTAGCAGCGCCCCGCGGTTTCACCCGCGTAAGTCCCGATCCCGCGGGAATATCGGATTAAAAAGTAGCCTATATGTTAATTCAGGTCTCCAGCTATCTACATACCAAGTTTCATCGCAATCGGATCAGTAGTTTTGGCGTGAAAGAGTAACAAACATCCATCCAAACTTTCACATTTATAAAATTAATAAGATAGTAGGATTTACATCCAACGCTTACATCTTATTACAGGCTTAGCCTAATGCAATAGAATTAGCCAACTTATAATCTATATCTTATTATATACAGTGACACACTTGGGAATTCACTCAGAGAACAAGAGAATAGGTCAATTTCCTCCGCGATGTTAAAGGTGCGCAGTGTCGCGGTGGCGAGCAGCGCCATGCGGCCTCGCGGTATGGCCAGCAGCGTAGGCCGGCGGCGGCGCCCCACGTACCGTTCCGGGACACAACCCTAGTCACTCCAATATTTCCGAATTGCTAGCCTTGCCTCGCATTAATCTAAATACATAATAATACTCGACGCATTCCAATCTTCCTTGGTTATCTACCTCCATATTTTCCCGTACGTTCCTTTCGTATCCGTGACCTGGCTCTCTGCTCAGCCAGATCGCTAATCCCTGAAAGGCAGCCTTGCTCTCTTTTAATGTCCATTTATCACAATGACTGTTACTAATCGTATTAGATAGTAATATGCCGCAACTAATAAACCACTAGTTAAATTGCACAATTATTATAATCTCTCCGTTACGGTGTGATAAAAGATTCTAATTAACGAGAGAAAACGATGCGAAAAAATAGTACGCGATTAAATTGTAACACATTTTTTTTTTTTATATTTATGACCAGGGAACACAAGTAGCGTCCGTCCTAGCAGCCTTTAAAGTGAAATCATAGTAGGGGGGTGACAAATCGAGGGTGTGTGTTAGGAGCCCCATTTTCATTGATATTTTGCGTTAGCGTAGACTTTTTTCACAGGTATTCGGAAACAATACTTTTTTTTAACCGGCTAAAAAAAGGAGGAGGTTCTCAATTCGACGGTTTTTTTTTGTTTGTTACCTCAGAACTTTCGACTGGGTGAACCGATTTTGATGATTCTTCTTTTATTTGAAAGCTGGTTCTTCCCATGTGGTCCCATTTCAATTTGGTCCAGTTCTGACAATGGCATCCATGAGAAAACCATATAAGTCTTTTATGGAATAGTTTTTTAGTCGGTTTTTTTTAAAGAATTATCTAGATGAAAGATACCCTATATCCTTTTACGTACCGCTAACAACGTGTATGCTATGTAATGCTAATTCGTACAGCCGTTTTTGCGTGAAAGTGTAACAAACAATCAAACAAACATCTATACATACATCCTCACAAACTTTTGCCTTTATAATATTAGTAAGACAAATGGTAATGTAATAACTCAATCTATGGGGATGACCTCGCGCTTTTTTTCACTTACAATCACCGTGTTCTTGCTACAAATTGTTGTATTTACTCTAATGATAGCGTAATGAGCTCAAAATTAATGGCTGTTTTGCAATGGACTGAATAAAAACGGACTTGTGCAGGCTCTGTACAAATTTAGCGCAATGAGGGACGTATCACCATATCCAGTTCACTTTGCAGTGTAGTTGAAGCCGCTCCTTAGCGAATCACTCAGTAGGTGTACTACACCGTTGTCCTGCAAGTTATTGCAACAATGTCGGAGCCCATCGGTGGTTTATGAACGTTTGTAAGACGTAAGAGTAAGAGTTGCCAAATGAGAAAACTGCCAGCTATTATTGGGATAATTGCTTTTTGTAAACATAAGCTATGTATGTAATAGTCCTCAAATAAATTTAAGTGTAATTATGTATTTACGGGAATTAACGCGATCACGAAAAGGTATTACATACCTCTGAATTGTATGACGTCACTGCCTGCCTGAGTCAGCCTGTGACCACGGCGAGTGCAACCTGGTCGAAACATATATATTAATCCAGGTCCTATAAGTTAATCCAGGTCTCCAGCTGTCTACATACCAAGTTTCATCGCAATCGGTTCAGTAGTTTTGACGTTAAAGAGTAACAAACATCCATACATCCTCACAAACTTTCACGTTTATAATATTAGTAGGATTTCTCATTCTTTTGTAGGCTACTTTTCTGAAGTTTCACTTCTGCCGTATGTGAATTGCACACACACTTTTTTTATTATAGATAAGTGAAATTAAAGCGTATGAGACGCCTTATTATTTTTGAAGTTTCTTTTTGTTTTTAAACTAAAGTCAAAAGTAATCAAACACCGCTATGAAATCAACTCGAACTAAAGTTAATAATGAATAGTTTAGTGCTATTTAGTGCTGCCGATCCAGCATTCAAAATAATCAAGTAGAGCTTCATAATATGGTTTATAACAGTCTAATCGTTGCTGTTCATAGCTAGTACTCTTAGATATCTCCAAAGGTCGGATTTCTAATAGAGATACTGTCATTAACGGCTTAGATTTTTAGCTTAACCACTTAATCTCGCGCTCGTCTTATCTCTTTACAAAAGATAATCGTCTTACGACACTCATCGTGCCATAAATATTTTAATAGTTCTACTTGCAAGGCTTTTTAAGTCTCATAGCGGATTCCTTAATCCCTGGACACTTGTAACACGGTGATTGGTACCAGGAGTGACAGATGTATTTATATCAACGTTGAAAGTTAAATATACATATCAAGTAAATATACCGCTAACAATTTGACTAATCCAAACAAATCCCAACTTGTTTTGTAGTGCTGTCATCGAGGCGAAGACTACGGGTTCAAACATTTCAAGTTGTATAGTTATTTTTTATACCACGTCGCTGGCAAACAAGTAAACGGCCGGCCTGATGGTACCGTAGCCTATGGACGCTTCTAACTTCAGGGGACTCGCATGCCGATGCTTTAAAAACTTGTACACTTCTTTATTGAAGAACCTTAAAGAAATACTGTAGTTAAGGATTAAATATGAACAGCTTTCGTCTACTTCATTAAACGTGATATTTTTCAATGTGCAACCCATTTGAATTTCCATTAATATCTTTTATTTATTTAATGAGCGCAAACGGCTGCGAATAAATAGTATATCATTAAATCATAACACGTATAATTATCTATTTATACGGGAATTAACGCGATCACAAAAAGGTATTACATACCTCTGAATTGCCTGACGTTTCGACCAGGTTGCACTGACCGTGGTCGCAGGCTGACTCCTCTGGCTGGTCCCGTGTAAATACATAATTATATCATGGAACGCGAAAGTTTAAAAGTTAGTATAACACGTTTTGTAAGGGTTCAGTACCACAAAGGAAAAAAGGAACCCCCTATAGGATCACTTCGTTGTCTGTCTGTCAAGACCTTTTTTCTTAGGAACTCGTATCGTAACTTGGATGGGCCGATTTTGATTTAGTTTGTGGGTGAAAATTCTTAGCTATAATTCAAGGAAACCTGTCCACCTGTTCGAAGATGAAAGAGATTATTGAGTTGGGGGTATTCTAAAATGTGATTTTCGCTTGTTCACTATCGTTGTACTAGATATAATATGTGTAGGTATATAGTATTAAAATATTTGATTGACCTAAATACCTAAAAAAACATACGTTTCGCCCAGACACCAGAGCCGCGTGATAAAGCAGTATCACAGATAACATCTCTCACACAACGGCTCACTCAACACAATCATTATTCAGAGAAGCGCATCCTTAAAAAAAGCGGTACTGTAATCAGCGTATGCGCAGGGCCCGACAATAGCCGATTGTTGACGGACTTGAGCCGATCGTGTCATGGTTCGGCAGACGCCCGGTGACGTCACGCACCATCCCGCCATTTGGAGCGGAACATTTGAAATATACCGTACAATAGAAAAAGATAGTATAATGGTTGTCGCTCTAGTCCAAAAGGTTTTTTATGACTTATAAATGACTTAAAAATTAGTTTTTACATTAAGACTTTGGATACGGCTTTGTGTATTTTTTGTTTTATAGTCATAAGCTTTTTACATTCTTTTTTTATTAGCTTACAGTATAGCCCATAGCTGTTTTATGATCAATAATAGACATTTCGATTAACACGATATCGAATATCTAATTAAATATATTACATATTAAAAAGCGGCAATTTGAAGAATAAAATAAAAAGAAATATAGTTTTATACGCGTAAAAAAGGTATACCTCAAAAAATCTAGGAGATATCGGGGAGAGGAACCTAGGGTAAGGGATACCGCAAGTCTCGGATGGTGAACGGGACTGAGACTGCAGTAGCTCGCAGAGGCCAGGGTCGCACCCGAATGTCTTGTATTTCCTAGATTGGAGAGGCCACTAGGACACCAGCTGGCAAGAAATATTCTCCATTTATGTTATTAGCTACTGCCACCAACTGGACCATCCTTCGCAAAACCTTTCAAATTGATAATTTATGTTTTTATTTTTGTTGCAGTATCGTGCATGCATCCAAGGAGGGTGTCGCACTGATTCATCTCAACACGTCCTATTGAGTGAGTATTTGTGACCGTTTAACACTCAGTGCCGGTGACACGCCTGGCGTGTTCTTCTAAATTTCCTCCAGGTGCCGAGGACACGCCTGGCGTGTCCACAATGTTTCGGTAATCTTTTAGAGATTATGCAATATTATGTATTAAAAATAACAGTGTAGCTTAATTATTTGATAAGTTAACCAAATTTGAAGTAGCTCCTGTGCTACAATGATTTTTATATTCCACAAAAAAACGTTTTACATACAAAGCCGAGAACACGCTAGGCGTTTTTAGCTGCATAGATTGTCAACCATGACAATTTTTACTTAACTAAATACGTTGATATGCTTATTCTAGAAAATTTAAGTATGTATGTGTGTTATCTTTAAAAATAATGCGCTAACTTAAACACTTTGAATAGATGTTAAAATATTGAAACAAAAACGTTGATAACTTTGTAAAATAAATTTCTATGCACAGGCTGTGTAACCAAAATATAGCATTTATATGGCTATTTGATGTAAGAATTTTTGAATGATGACATAATTTGTTCGTAATAGATAATATAATATTTTTTTTTATATTAGTGTGGATCTTGCAGAACAACTACATATTTTGAAAAAAAGGTTTTGTACAGGAACCTTTTGGGAAAACAAAAAAAAAATATCCGCAAAAGATCGACAGTAAGAAGCTACCGCACGTGTTTTATGAACTCTCTCCGAATAAATAGAGGCGCTATTGGTGTTAAGAAAATGTTGACAATTTCTGCCATAATTACGGCACTTGTTTACCTTCTATCCCTATATTGTGACATTTTTCTAATTTCTAAAGCACTAAACTATGGTAAATTACTTTTTACACACATTTTTAAAACCCAGAAAATGACAATATTAACAATTTGCCTTAGTACAATGCCGGTGAACACGCCTAGCGTGTCTAGTTATATCGACTTCCAGTGCCGGCGACACGCCTAGCGCGTTCAACGCAATTTGTTCGCGGCATCGTACTGGATATAGTGTAAGAGGGCTATCAGAGGGCAACCATAAATTACGTGAGCCCAATGCCCTCAGCCCCCACTCTTGAGCTAGACTAATACAATCTCATCAAATGACAGACGGTGGGGGGGATACTTTGAACGTCTTTAGATACGAACTCTTACGTTAACTTTACATAAAAGAATATTAGTAAGCCTTTACGTTATTATGATTTCTAAGGTATATAAAAAAAAGAAGTGCTCAAATTAACCCAAAACCAGCTCACTTAATTACTGGATCGTTCCTCACTTGTACTGTGCTGTGAAAACATATGATTTTAAGTCAGAAATAGTCCTAAAACAAGCATTTAACTTAGAGGGTTTACAGTAATACTAGTTATGTGTGATCCACGTTATTAGTATCCTTTAAAAAAAGTGTGTGTGTGTACATAAGTACGCACGTAAGAAGTTATACTTTTATCTAGTTAAATAAAGTTTATTTAAATATCATAATAAATAATACGTACCGTTCAACTAACCTCAAATTCTACAAAAGTACTCAAAAGTAATATTTAAAAACCATTTTTATCACTATCGTGAAGTTGGTAAATTTTTTAACCGACTTAAAAAAAGGAGGAGGTTCTCAATTCGACTATGTTTTTTTTTTTATTTAAAAACTAAAATATTGACTGAAGCTAGCTCTTCAGGGTGTCGGTTTTCGGTGACGTTGTGCGCGCGCATCGTAAAAATTTACTCTCATCATTTTTCCATAACGCGCCATAAGAAGTATAACTTCAATAATAAAATGGAACTTTGATACCATTTTATAAATGATACTGTAATTCCTGTACTTTAGTTGAACACTGATTGTTGATTTTCCCTTCGACACGATGTCGCACAGATTATTCACAGCTGAGTGAGTGAAGAGTAAACAGCACACGTCACTTCTAATATTGAATGACCATTAAACCACATTTAGACACGTATGTAAATGAGTTATAAGGTAAAATATCCTATTAATATTATAAACGTGGAAGTTTGTGAGGATATATGGATGTATTGATGTTTGTTACTCTTTCAAACAAAAACTACTGAACTGATTACGATGAAACTTGGTATGTAGATAGCTGGATACCTGGATTAACACATAGGCTACTTTTATCCCGATATTCCCACGGCACCGCGACGTACGCGAGTGTATTCGTCCCTATTTAAAAAAAAAACCGGACAAGTGCTAGTCTGACTCGCTCATCGAGGGTTCCGCAAGCAAACAAACTTGTATTTAGATAGTACGTCAAGTAAAATATGTGACGTCACATATTTTGCAATTTTACACGTAAAATTGAAAAGAGCAGTTCTACATTTGTTTTAGTAAAAGTGTAGTAACGTGTCTAGTCTTTCATTTACAGCTAATGTTTTGTGTTTAATACTTCAGATTTTGACATGTGACGTCACGAAGCTTATGACCACCCCCCACCCCTTGTCACAACGTCATGATGGAAGAATTTATGGATGGCCCCTTACACGCCTACAGACAAATTTCATCCATGCCATTTCAAACTAATTAATCTCATAGTTATTTGTATTACATAGGCTGCACTAAAAGTATCGGGAATGGAATATTTCCACTATTCCTATCATATTAAAATCTTTTTAATTGAAAACTCCTTGGTTTTAAAAATCGAATGCCATTTATTTATTTAAAAAAAGATTCTCGGTCTTCTCACAAGGTCTTCTCAAACTTGTTTAGTCGTTGAGAAAATGGAATTGACTCGAGAAAATTCAAGGGCGATGATTTATTATGACTTTCGAAGTGGTTCAACACAAAATCAGTGTGTTGACCGGATGCTTTCTGCATTTGGTGATGAAGCCCCAGCCAAAATAACAATTTATCGCTGGTTTGCTGAATTTCAACGTGGACGTGTCAAGCTCAGTGTTGATCCCCGTCAAGGTCGTCCAAAAACTGCAGTCACCCAAGAAAACGTTGATGCTGTGCGTAAGCTGATTGAGGAAAATCGACATGTGACATACCGCGACATTCAGGCAAATTTAGACATTGGCATGAGTCAAATACAAATAATCTTGCATGAACAATTAGGTGTAAAAAAGTTGTTTTCCCGATGGATACCGCATTTGCTCTGTGAAGAGCAAAAAGCGGTTCGCGTTACTTGGTGCGTCAAAACTCTCGAAAGATTCCACGCAGGATCCTCAAATGCTGTATACAGCATTGTATCAGGTGACGAATCCTGGATATATGCGTACGAACCGGAAACAAAAAACCAATCACGAGTTTGGGTGTTCGAAAATGAGTTAAAGCCAACTAAAATTGGTCGTTCACGGAGTGTTGCAAAAAAAGTGGTGGCCACGTTTGTCTCCAAAACCGGCCATGTTGCGACTATTCCTCTTGAGGGACAAAGAACGGTTAATGCAGAATGGTATGCTAGCATTTGTGTGCCACAGACAGGTCGTTTCCGAACTCCGTAAAGAGAACTGCAACCGCCGCATCATCCTCCATCACGACAATGCGAGTTCTCACACCGCGCACAGAACGAAAGAGTTTTTAGAGCAAGAAAACATAGAATTATTAGACCATCCGCCGTACAGTCCCGACCTAAGCCCTAATGATTTCTATACCTTCCCTAAAATAAAGAATAAATTGCGTGGTCAGAAATTTTCATCACCTGAAGAAGCTGTGGACGCCTACAAAACGGCCATTTTGGAGACCCCAACTTCCGAATGGAATGGTTGCTTCAATGATTGGTTCCATCGTATGGAAAATGTGTCAAATTTAGCGGAGAATACTTCGAAAAGCAATAAATACATTTTTAAATAGTAATGTTGTGTCACTTCCTTGATTCCCGAAATTTTCAGTGTAGCCCTCGTACATTCAAATTAAATATCTTTATTTCTGAAAATTGGTCGTCAGTTATTCGAAATAGTCAATTTAAAAAAACACGGAGTTACCGCAACAATAGATTGCTTTGTCAAATGTAAAAAAATAAAAATAGAAAAAAAAATAATACCATATTATCTATCTGTGTCGATCGTCACATTGTAGGCCTTGATAGGCAAGCGTATGCTTAATTACTACCTCAGCGGTACTAATCAGAATGTTTACACCAAGCTATATCTCACCAATTATCGTCAAAAAAAAAATCAAGTATCAACCACTAATTCCTATCACAGTCGTAACGAACTATACAGTGGTTTTATAATACTCTTCGTATAAAAACTACCCTTGTCGGGGAGGGTTAGTCGCAAATAAATGTTATTCCAACCCCCCTCACTTGTGAAAGAGCCTTAACTTGCTGCCTTTGAGAACATCGTTAGCGATTCGATGGTAGGGTGAAGTGTCAAAGACTATGTAGACGCAGGACTTTTTTTAATAGGGTAAATCTTTTTCAAGAAATAACCAATTTTTTTTATAAGGAGACTAAAGATTAAAATAAGAATTCAGGAATAAGAGATAAGAGTAGGTTTTCGCTGTAATCAGAACAACTATATTTCTCGCTTGTAATTACTGTTAATCAAGAGGGTCCACCACGCGTGTGACATAGGGTTAATAATAGGAAAATTGGGAGAATATTGAAAGGGAAAAGTTGGTAAGATAGGAAGGGAAGAGATATTGCTCATACGAATAGATTGGCGAGTTTAAACATACGTGTAACTGCAACTGGCTCGAGCTCCGAGCTCTCTAACATACTTATTTTGACAAATATAAAGAGAATAACCCTCTACCAGCAAAATATATTTGCTAATACCAATACCATATCGCACCCCTAGATCTAAAGGGGGCTAACTCAAAAATTGATGCACACCATCGAATTCCTTATCTCAATACCTACCGACCACTAAACCAAATTTAAAAATATCATCATTACTCGACGTTAGACGCTAAACTACAAAAATCCATTTTCAGCCCCAAAACATGATTAAAACACAAGATTTCTACAATATCTTGCTTCTATCTGCACATAAAACTACTAAACTTCTGCAGTGCACAGTTAGCTTTCGCCTTTTCTGAAAAAAAATGCTTTTTGAGTTAGCTCCCTTTAGATCTAGGTGTGCAATATAGCAATTGCCATAACTACAAAAACAGTCCGTCTCCTCCAATTAGCAAATAGGCAGTAAACATACAAACTGTCCTATCTACATTAACTGGTCTATGGCAGACGCCGGGGAGTCGGGATCGATAATACGTTTTATTATTGCATGCCGCTATGCGGAGGGTAGGTACGAATTAATTTTGTAGACTACGTTTGTGCGCCATTTTTTTTTTATAGAAGGAGTGAAATGTTAGGGAGCGAGAACGAATTGTTTTTTTTAAATAATGCAGTAGGTTTCGTAATCGCTTTTTTTAATGGTGATAAACAAGCTTATTATTTAAGTAAGTACCTATGATATTCTTTTTTATATTATTAAGTTGGCAATCTTTCTTAATGCCCCGTCTTATAGAGATTGTTTACAATTATTGGCACCTCGCGCATTCTCAGAGCGATATATCAACTTTCACCATGATCTCTGTCGACCCCAGGAAGCGACTACAGCCTGGGGTTTGTCATCGAACCTTCTCTCCATCAAGAACCCTTATTATCCGGCGAGCTGTGCGCTTGTTTGATACTTTAGTAGTATACCAAATAAAATATATGCAATTCACCGCTGCGGCAACTTGACTAAATTTGTTTTAAATTACCCTCGCGCTTCAAAAAGATTGGATAATCTATACTAATATAAGTGAAGCTTGTTCGAATTGAAAAAATCTTTTAGTGTTGGATAGCCCATTTATCGAAGAAGGCTCTATCCCAATAGGAGCGGACCATCAATGAAAAGGTTGCAAAAACGGGGAAAATTTACAAACGCAGTATAAATCAAACCTACCTATAAACTAAAGTCATAAACGGAATTAATTGCTATCATTAAACGTTTTAATTAACTTCTAAAGTACCTCATTTTACAGTTTAATTAAGCAACATAAACACGTCCGCTTTCAGAGACGGCCGCTCGATGATTGAGAGATAGTGTTCGGAATTCAAAAAGATTCCATTTTTAAATTAATAGTAAATTATAGTTTTATTTCAAATTCTGACAAATATATCGTATAATTTGACAGTTCTCGCTCGTGCCCAGCACTACCAATATGGGCACGTCAATTTTTTTTTTCACCAATCAGTAGAGGTCTACGACAGGAAGGAAATTAACTGTAATAAATAAATTTTTTTTTAAATTAATGACGGATACGCAAATAATACGATGTCGGCATGTGAGCGGGGACGCGTGGACATAAAATACAGTTCTAACTAGTTAAAAATAATTTATTGAAATGAGCCTTTTTCTTTTGAAGAGTTTTGTTGAATTTAATGAATAGTATAAAATAAATTTATAAGTGGGAGAGCCTTGCTTCGACACGTATGGACCGGCTCGACCGGAGTGATAGACACCACGGCTTCACAGAAAACCGGCCCTATAACAACGATTGTGTTTTGTTTCGCCTTGTGAGTGATATTACCGGAGGCCCAATCTCTACAAACGTACTCAAAGTAATATATAAAAACCATTTTCATCACTTATAATCACGGTAAATTATCATAAATAATACATACCGTCAACTAACCTCAAATTCTACAAACATACTCAATTACTTTGAGTATGTTTGTAGAATGTAAAAACCATTTTTATCACTATCGTGAAGTTTGTAACTTTTTTGAAAAACTAAAATGTTGACTAGCTAACTTGAGGGTGTCGGTTTTTTGTGACGGTGTGCGCGCGCATCGTAAAAATTTACTAGTAATTTTTCCCTGACGCGCCAAAAGAAGTATAACGTCAAACAGCGAAATGGAACTTCTGGGCAATTAACCCCGCTTTTCATAACTCCCGGAGACTTGGAGAATGGATCGACCTGTACAATTGTGATACATATTTGTATCGCTTTTTTCTCCTAATCTATTTGTCGGTCCAGGCAATTTCCAACAAACATACTATTTACTTACCCAACGACTATAGCTAAACATACGTGATGCAGTACACGTCCTGGTCACCCAGTCTCGCACGGATACCCACCTTCATACTCCCCACCCCCCACTCCGTTCCGCCTTCCGTTGCGTTCCTAATTGACCGCGTCCTGTTGTGGTGGGTTTCCTGCACACCTACTGTGCGTTACTATGAAACATCACAGACATACGCACACGCATGCAAATATGAATCAGAGGTTTTTTTATCGTGTTTATTTTTGTTAAAGTTTTTAGATAGGTGAGAATTTTTAGGGAGAAAATCCCACTAATATTATAAATGTGAAAGTTTGAATGGATGGATGGATGGATGTTTGTTACTCTTTCTCAAGCCTTGATTAGAGGCGTTTAGGGTGTTTTTATCTAGATAATAATAATAAGAGCCTGATGCAGAAGGCGGTCCTTCTTGATTCAGCACGTATTGTGAGAAGGTTTCTGTCTCTGGAATCCTAACCACCGGTAGCTTGGTCCCTGTACCCGATACCGGTGGGACACTATTTTTATATTTTCATATATATATATATTTTGTTATATACAAATGTATTTAAAAATGTAATTATCTCTATTCAATCCATTAAAATTAATTACAATATATCCATCACAATAATTGTCATTCGGTGTCATAAACAATGGAGTCGCCACTCACTTTGTTCAGCCTGCGATCAAAAACAAACCCCTTAATCTACATGTCTGTAATGTAATTTACATGTTTAATGTATGTTAATAAAGAGAATAATAAATATATTTTTTATAATTTGAATGTATTTAAAAATGTAATTTATATGCATATTTAAGTGAATAAAGAGAAGAATAATAATAACTGATCCCAAACTAGGCAGTACTGCCTAGTTTGCCTGTACTATGGCAACCAGGCTGCTGATAAACATACTTATATATTACTAAATACATATATATTATAGATAAATTACACCCAGACACAGAACAAATGATCATGCTCATCACGCAATTGTTTGTCCTGGGTTTGAATCGAACCCACGTCCTCTGGCTCAGCAGTCAGGGTCACTAACCACTAAATCAACAGGCCAGATAGGTGTAAACTGCAGTCTCTGGAGAATATATATTGTCTGTCTGTCACTCGTCATAATTCATTATTTTAGCCATAGGACGTCCACTGCTGGAGATAGGCCTCCCTCAATGACTTCTAAGAAGTTTTTTTGGTTGAAAGCCATGCATCCATTTGTGCCTCGGTATCAAAAACACCAAAATGAATGTTCTGTACGTGGTGTAATGCGCCAGTGTCGAGCACAGAACCCACGTACCCAAGGCACTAACCGAACAACGGTATGACATAATCCGGCCGGTGTGCTCACCTTATGTCACTGATGTCATGAACGAATTAATGTCAATGTCGGTTTAACTGAGCGTGGGGTGTGGTCTCAGTGTCAGCGAGCTATACGTAGTAGAATAATTACTTCCATGATGAGAGGTATTATTAAAGTTAATTTTTATCTCTACCTATATAAAAAAGCGGTAAAATTTGTAAGTAACTAGCAACCCGCCCCGACGTCGTACGGGTACAAATTATATACCTAAACCTTCCTCATGAATCACTCTGTCTATTAGTGAAAACCGCATGAAAATCCGTTCAGTAGTTTTTCAGTTTATCGCGAACAGACAGACAGACGCGGCGGGGGACTTTGTTTTATAATATGTAGTGATAATACCTTGACACGTCTCACACACGGCAATACATACATATTATAGATGAATTACACCCAGACAGAACAAATAACCGTGATCATCACACAATTATTTGACCTGGCTGGGAATCGAACCCATGACGTCTGGCTCAGCAGTCACGGCCAATAACCACTAGACCAACAGCCAGTCAAAAGTGTTTCAAATTACGAAATATATGTATCTAAAGTTACATAAAGAGAAGAATCTTCTATCAGACTAAGGTGTTAGCTCCGATGAAGTGATGACCCGTGGGGGTGTCCACACACGAAAAAAAAAAAAGATGTTGTAGCTAATTACTAGAAGTTAGATCGTGGGAGAGCCATGCTTCGGCACGCATGGGCCGACTCGACCGGACTGATGCCACGGCCTCACAGAAAACCGGCAGTGAAGCAATGTTTGCATTCTCTCTTCTCCTCCTCTCTTTCCCCCTCTCCCCTTATTCCACCTTTTCCCTACTCGTACCGCACTTGTGACTCTTTGAGTTGCAGGTGCCCATGGGCGGCGGTAGTCATTTACCATCAGGTGACCAGTCTGCTCGTTTGCCCCCTATACCATAAGAAAAAATTGGTTGTCTGTAAAGTCGGTTTACAGACGATAATTTTACGTGATAACGTTATATGAAAACATTGCATACTTTTATGAATTTAATTGAATTATTATCACTGAATTACCATTATTTTGTATAACACAAAGGAGTTAATTGAAAATTACATTTTTTTCGATACATTAACATTTATATGCACTCGTTAATTCAAATATTTTTTTTACTTAAATTGTACAGATTAATTGACTTATAAAGTGACGAGTGAGACATTATAACATGATAGATGCGTCACAAGCTTACAACGCTTAGGCCGATCGTGCCTCTCTATCGCTTGTTCTGCGCTCTCGCTTGCACGCTCGGCTCAGGCGGAACGTGACAATGAGTCATGCTTTTTATTATTATTTTTATTTATTTAAAAACATTATGCACAATGTGTACAGAGACGGACTTAATGCCGGTGATGTAAAAATGAATGAAGTAGGTGCATTAAAATGTATAAGAATGAGTGAAATAAGGAAAAAAGGCAAATAAATTAATATATACTTAGATACATACATACAGAAATATTTAAATATAAGTATATATATATATATATTATAAATACACAATTTATATTTCTACTGTTCTGATGACTCCGTCAATTTACGGAAGAGGAGAGCACGAACCTTTGCTTTAAATGATAGGCCACTAGGTGCCATCCTGATTTCCTGCGGCAAGGCGTTTCAGAGAAGGACAGACTGAATTATGAAAGAAGAACTGACACAGTTTGAAGAGTGACTTGGACATAATATTAATAAGATTATGCTTGCGTGCGTGCAGCCGGCTTTCATCGATTTATAAGACGTTATCTCGTCAAAAAATATAAGTTATATTATTGCTAGATCTTGATGCACATAATCCATCTAATAATTTATCTGTACATAGTACAATATCCTAATTAATATTATAATTATGTTAAAACAATCTCACAACTATCTGTTATATCGAACACTATAAACTATCACATTCACTCAATAGTCGTAACCGCGATGTTGTTCGTACCTTCATCCACACTCAAGTGATCCTTATATCTCTAATATTGCACGCCTAGCCTTTTTCACCTCACCATTTCTTGCTATTTGTCAGACGGACCAATGGCGTTGCGTCACCGGTATAACTAGTCAATATAATGTCTATTAATTCATTATTAATAAATGGTGAACTGTTTTATCATCTATTATAGTGCACCCCTATTTTTAATAAAATAATACGAGTTTTTTGAAGCGGCAATAACAAGTACGAATGTGAATGTTGTACTACAAATACGTTTTCAAGATATAACCTAGTATTTACTAGAAAATATCTCTGTATGGTAAAGTAAGCGATATTATAATAATCCCCGCTATCACTGACAGCACGCTGTGTTTGTTTCAATAATTAATTAACATATTCATGAGATACGCGCCATGGCACGACAAGGGCCATATCTACTGTGTTTATAGTACACACTTCTTTGATCATATAAACATACAAATTTATAAGTATTTTGCATTTTATTAGACATAATAGGGTTGCACGGTTGATAAGATGCGAGTTAATTGGTATGGTGGGAATCGAAACCTGAGCGGAGCCACCACTTTAACCATTGCATCCTCCGTGAATTCAATTTTGTATGAATGAGGATAGGTTAGTCCCGGATCCCTCCTATTTAAGGCGCAGTACGGCACACCATGTGGTTTTAGTCGGTTCGATTCCAACACACCGCCCCACCAAAAACCCCGGTGGGGTGACGGCCCGAGGGTTTCCAAAAAAAAAGAATTACACGGGCAGTTTTCCGCAACTCCGCGACAGTATTTTGCGTTGGTGATAATAAAAGCTATTCGGGCCACCCTAACTCCTCGAAGAATAGGATTCTTCGAGGAGTTAGGGTGGCTCGAACAGCTTCGGTAACCCCTTCACGTTACCGAAGATCTTGGCGAGTGACCCTGGCGAGCCAAGGTACTTAGCCCGGTGCTCTGCTTCCATGCATGCTTTGCACAGTGGGCTGTCCGTGGCACCTATAGCAAAAAGTTCAGCCGGAATAGCATCCTCGACAGCCCGCAGTCGTCATGGCTTGCCCATATGATATTGTGTTGATCTCTAGTTCGCTTCCTGACCAATGTCCGAATTTATCCAAATGGGAGGGTCTCTATGGGTTCCGGGCCCATGATGTACATCACCGATGCCCTCCTATGAGGATAACAGTTGTTAATGTGCCCCACATTAACAACTGTTATGTGTTTTCCCCACATGTCTTTTACGAAAAGGTTCTCACACTACTCTAGTTATAGCAAAATATATTAATTATATTAATATTAAAATATTCAGTTAATAAGGGAAATAATTTAATGCTGGTGTGTACGTTACTGAGCTCTTATTCGCATAATATCAGATTCGCAAAATATGAGATTCTCAAAATATGAGATTCGCAATATAGTCGAATTACAATGCAGACAAAAAGCGATAAATTGTAGTAATTGAAAGTGGAAAGTAAAATTATACATTCAACCAGGTCACGAAGGAAACACTTCAGAAGGTAAAACAAAACAAACATAAAAAACAATGAGTTATTCAAATTATATGTACATATAATTATACTAAAACATTTTATTTAACCCCGGTGTTATAAGTTTAACGTGTGTATCTGTGTGTCTGTCTGTGGCATCATAGCTTCTAAGCGAATGGATTTTTTTGTTTGAAAGGTGACTTGAGTGTTTTTAGCTATAATTCAAGAAAAGTCTGTTCAGTTGATCGAAGATTATTTATCAACTCTTTTCTAATCGTTGAAGGCCTTTTTGTGTCGCGGTAATAATTCGTAAGTAAGTAAGTTTCTAACTCTCTCAATATGAGGTATATTTATTACAAATTTCTAATTAAATTCATTAAGCATTTTTTTTTAAATATTTTATCGCCTCAAAATCATTTTGAGAGAGTAAAATTTAAATTTAAAAAAACGCGTGAGATTTCTTTGGGGAACCCAGTTCTTACGAAGTTGCTTTCGCAATATACATATAAATATATTTAATGAATTAAATAAATTATATCAAAATACTTCTAGTAAATGTTGTAAAAACTCGGAATTAAAATTGCGCCATCTATGAAAGTTGCCCGAACCAATAAATGGATAATTAGTAAACAACAACATCAAAGTACAGTAGTATCGCGCAGAATCCACAGATGGCTTAATAAAATAAATCAACTCGCGGTCAGCATTTTTCGTTGCGCTAACGCTTTTTTTCGCCTAGCCGCC
Source organism: Euplagia quadripunctaria (assembly GCA_963859945.1). Lineage (NCBI taxonomy): Eukaryota > Metazoa > Arthropoda > Insecta > Lepidoptera > Erebidae > Euplagia > Euplagia quadripunctaria. Next base: position 12,913,155 of record OY982586.1, read on the forward strand.
ATCCGCAGAGCTTCTGAAGTACACTCCACACATGTGATAGTTTAACTATTTACTAAATTGCTACAGGTTTTTTTACAGACTAAAATTATATTTTTTTGAATGAACGTTGCTTTTTTTTGTTAACCGTATTTCCAACGAAAGATACATACAGCAACATCAGACTAAACAAGAAATACATTTAGACGGGACGATTACGGGAAATTTTAGTAATGTGGGTCAAAGTATCGCGGTAGTGGGGCGAACACGAAATAATACTATAATGGTGAGAGAATTGCTATTTTTAACTGGTGAAGTCGTGCAAACATGGTACGTGCCGCACAGCTAAGCCTGGGTCGAAGGTTGGTGGTTGGGCTGCCGATTGTCTGTTGGACTAGTGATTAGTGATCCTGACTGCTGAGCCAGAGGTGTGGGTTCGATTCCCACCCAGGACAAATAATTTTGTGGTGAGCAAGATCATTTGTTTTGTGCCTGGGTGTAAACCCACTAATATTATAAATGTGAAAGTTTGTGAGGATGTATGGATGTTTCTTGCTCTTTCACGCAAAAACTACTGAACCGATTGCGATGAAACTTGGTATGTATATAGCTGGACACCTGGATTAACACATAGGCTACTTTTTATCCCGATATTACCATGGTATCGGGACTTACAGGGGTATCACCGTGGGGCACAGCTAAGATAATTCGTAACAAACAAACTAACATTCGCCATTAGAATATTAGTTACAGAGAGGTAGGTAAGGGAATTAGGTATATTGATATTGCTGTCAAGCTGTATAGTAACTTCCGGTACCGGGTGTCATCGTATGCGGACCGCTCGTCTCTCTTAGACGGCTTCCACACGATGCAATTTACTACTAATCAGATTTGCGATTGAATTACCTTACGATCAGATTTCGCATCTACACGTAAACAACGAAATCGCCAAGTTTCATTAGATTTCATTGTCTGTGCTGGACGAACGTTTGTAAGAAAGGTTCTTGAACCTAATAGTTTTTCTTTTGAGGAAATGCTACTTGTATTCATATTGCGTTATGTTATATAACAACTATATATATATTAATACGTGAAGCGAAAACTTTGGATCTCTTTTTACGAAAATTGGGCGGACGGAGGAGTATGAAATTTCGCACACTTATAGTTTGTTAAAATTTTTGAACAATATTTGCTACAAAGTTAAAAAATATGCAAAAACGGGTACATACAGCTATGAGTGTCCAGTATATATTTTGACCTGTCATGGTACAAAAGTCTATACAATGACAGGTCAAGTAATATTGGCCAATGAAATAAACCATGGTCGAAATTCGACCACCACGGGATCTCTAGTACTGATAAAACGCTTTATTACGCTACACAGCACTTAAAAACCCGGAACACGTCTACTTATTATACCGCTTACAATTAGAATTAAATGACGAAATTGGTCAATTAGCGTACACACGAAACGATTTCACTGGATTTGATTTGGCATGATCTAGTAAGGCGGCCCCGGCAACTCAGTGGCCTTGTATTGGACAATTTGTCTCCACACGACACAATTTGATTGAAAATCTTGTCAAATTGTGCGTAAAATATGCGTTTGAAAGGGGTTTTATCTTTTTAGGGTTCCGTACCTCGAAAGGAGAAAATGGAACCCTTATAGAATCACTTTGTTGTCCGTCCGTCTGTGGGTCTGTCTGCCTGTCAAGACCCTTTTTCTCAGGAACGCGTGGAGGTATCAAGCTGGAATTTATATCAAATACTCAGGTCTACTGTCCTTTGGAGCTGTAAAAAAAATCGAACTTCTAAGCCAACGCAATCAAAATATACAGCAGCAAATTTTCGACACTCGCAAGGGAATCAAAACCTACAGGGTACTTCCCGTGAACTCAAAATCTAGAAGTTTGGTACGAAGCAACGTCTTACAGCACAGATAAAGGAAAAATTGCGAAAACCGTAAATTTTTAGTTACATCATATAATAAAAATATTTTACGGACCCCTCGGCGCGCGAGTCCTACTTTTTTTTTATCTATCTTATATCTAATTTTTTTGGATATCTAAACTTTTGATAGCAACATAATATATATCAACTCAAGTGTTTTTATTCTCGTGGCCTCACTTCATTGTTGTTGTGCACTAGGCAAAAGGCAAATTCGTGATGTATCAATGGAACAAATCTGTTTGCGCTACAGTGTAATGATTCAGCTAATAGTGCCAAGGTCTGTTTATGTGTGAGCGGAAGGGGCCTCGTATGGTAACAGTACCAATGATTCATTGTTCACTAAAAACTTACGTACGTAACCAACACATTCGCCACTCTCTTTAGCCCTTAAATTTTTTTCCTCTAACCATACACTAGTGTTGAAAATCGGAAGGATTCATAAGTTCGTAACATTGCAAAGATTATTCTTCTGCGTCCGTCTTTGTATACACTCTGAGACAGGGATAATAATAATGTCTCTTTCTTGGCTTTAATAAAGACAAAAAATATTAAAGGAATATATGTAAGTACTAGCAACCCTAGCCCCGGCTTCGCACCGGTAGCAGAGACATCATCAACATATTTCAATAAATTTACACAAAATCTTAACAAATTATACACCTAAACCTTCCTCATGAATCACTCTGTGTATTAGTGAAAACCGCATGAAAATCCGTTCAGTAGTTTTTCAGTTTATCGCGAACAGACAGACATACAGACGCGGCGGGGGACTTTGTTTTATAATATGTAGTGGTATAACGTTAAATCAAAGCATTATTTTGTCCTCGAACACAATACGAAATAGTGTTAGTACAGAAGTGCTACTCAGTAAATCATCTAAATAAATAGCGACTCTTGCTCTGATACAATAAAGTGCAATTCCGGCCGCACAGCGCTAATCACGTGCAGTTATATTCATCTAGAAGTTGCCTAAGATGTTGCCAGCTATATGAATGTTCTACTGAGTTCTAGAAATTCGAACAGCGGTCGAGTCAAGTAAATTGTACGAGATGTTTCAGGCAAGTTCACGATCCTTCTATGAGATGTTTTTCGAACTATACGGTATGGACATTCGGTTAAAGTTAAGCGATACAATTATTAACAAGTGCGAAGTATAGCGAATAGTACAGGTGAATAGTGAGAATTGTATCTGTGACTTGTAATTGTGGCTAATTGCTAGTTATTTAAATAAATTGTGTCCATTTCGTTATAAATTCGTGTACCTACCTAAACCCGAATCCTGCCTCGTAAGAATATTTAATCATATAAAAGAATTATTAACATATTTCATCACACTTAGTTTTTCTGTTTATTATTACGGCATCTGACAGTCCGCTAGTATGCGTTGCCGCGGGTAGACGTTAGAAATCGCACTAGATTCCGATTTCACTGAAAGCTTGCAACACTACAAGCTTACTCTCCTACCACGTACACCCTTTATGCAACCATAAACTATTAAATCAATTTCTAAATTGCACGTCTACTCCATATTTCCAGTTTTATTACTTAGACCGACTTAGGTGTCGACCACAAAATACAAAAATGAAAGCTAAAATATCTTTCTGTGGGTCAACACACAAAATGGACGCATTACGAGGCTTAGACCCAAGACAAAGGAGTTGATGATGTTATTTGGACTGCTTCTCACAGTATTGCAGTGTTGCTGTGCCACTGTTTAAGGCACAAGCGAATAGCGGAGTTAAAGCACAGTAGAGTATTCGACTGCCGGGAGTCACAGGTTTCCTTCCCGCTCAGTAAAGCTGACTCGCTTGTTTCACTGCTAGAGTGGACTTATATGTTTTTATTATAACTGTGGAGGAACGGTTGTTTTGTCCATCCAACACAATGAGAGGATCCTCCGACCTGGCTAAGTGATCACGCCTGGCGGACCGCGGCCCAATGTTAAGAAGTTGTATATATAAATACTAATCGACGCGATAACTCTCATTGCGTGACGTACGATGTACGACTACATACCTTGGCTTGTCTTCGCTTGATGTTGAAGTATGTTTCGCTGCATGTGGAAGTCGCCACATGTCTAAGCCATTTTTTTGCGTCTTCAGATTATATTTGTGCCATTGAGAATGAAATAATAAATTATCTGGCAACAGCAATACCCTCTTATTAGGCTAGAAGTTAAGTTTACATCTTTTTTTATAATACAACTCAGAATTGAACGATTTTTGTGTCCCACAGAATTTATATTAGTCCAGTTGTCGCCACATCAAAAACTATTTATTTATTTTATTAAAAATAGGGACAAACTATAGTAGATGATGATAACACAGTTCACTATTTAATAAAAATAAGTTAATAGACATTATTTTGACTGGTTATACCGGTTACGCAATGGTATTAGTCGATTGATAAATATTAATGAATAGTGGGGTTATAAAAAGGTAGGAATAAGTCGAGAACGGGTACTTGAGTGCGGACGGAGGTACGAACAACTTGGCAGTAACTCTTAGTAAGTAATTTTCATAGTTTATATCAGTGGTTGTGAGACTGTTTTTTACAGTCCAATGAGAAAAAACAACAGTTTTGTCCGCAACGGCTAAGTTCATAACTTGTACCAATCTACTATTGCGAAATGATACTTCGCAAGCATTAACTATGAGATGTTATTGTAATAAAAATTCTAAATTGTTCTGATGTGGAAATATAATTATAGAATTAACTTTCTTTACTGCTTGCTTACCTTAACGGTAGAATGATTTTAGGTTTAGACGTGGGAGAGCCATGCTTCGGCACGTATGGGCCGGCTCGACTCCGCTCGGTACCACTGCCTCACAGAAAACCGGCAGTGAAGCAATGCTTGCATTGCATTTCGCCGCGTGAGTGAGGCTACCGAAAGCCCTAACCCTACCCTCTCCCCTATTCCCGTCCTTCCCCTCTCCCCACTATTCCCCCCTTCCCCTCTTCTCCTACTCCCACCTTAAAGGGCGGCAACGCACTTGTGACTCTCGAGTTACAGGTGCCCATGGGCGGCGGTAGTCATTTACCATCAGGTGACCCGTCTGCTCTTTTGCCCCCTATACCATGAAAAAAAAAAAAAGTTTTATCAACATTTTTTTTATAAACCTTAGTAAGGTAAGTATGCTTACAGCCTACCTGGTTTTAAGCATATAGTTGTGCCGGTAAACACTCTGAACAGAAGCCTATTCGGTGTCAGGCGTCACACTGCTCTCCGAAGCGGCGGGACCCATTATCCCAAAGGGCATTTGTACGTTGGCAACAATGGCCCCAGGTTTGACTGCCTTACTTGTGAGAGTAAGGCTGTCAGCACCACCGAAGAAAGCACTTTGTATAACTGCGGCCTTCCTTAGTCGGATGGAAGTCGAGCACTTGCATCAGAAAAGTCCTGTCTCCCAGCTTCTTTATTTTATAGACTTTTTTAAATCCCACTCACTCTTACTGCTGAGACTCCTGTATACCAGGATTAGTAGCAGTACGAGGACCATGAAGTCAGGTTAATTTTAGAGCCATAGGTTATCAGCACTCTTTGCAGCTTTAAGGTTGCGCTAGTTGACTAGTCAAATTTATCACTCAGAAGTGGTTAATATGAAGCTATTTTATCTTTACTCATATTGCCATGAAATGTATGAAAATGTATGTTTGTAAAAATATTCGCCTAATTCCAGAAGTTTAGTGAAAATTCTGAAAGAATATCTATAAGCTAGCAATACTGCAGGGAGTTGTTCTGTTTTATTTTTATAGTAACACCCCTGAGACAGGGAGAATATTTTTGAAGTGAAAAAATGTTAAACCCGCGTCAGAACACATGACCTGATCGAAAATTCGTAAGACGGAGCCGAGTTTAAAAAAATATAACTCGAAATTCAAACATTTATGAGCGGCCAGGAGCGCAGAACTTCCAGTGTACCCTATGTATACATTTAGATATGTTATTACCTACTTTTTATTATATGCAAATACATTGTGAAGTTATGTTTTCACTTCTGACGTGCAGTCCTACGACTGACTGTCTTTTTTTTCTCTGTCCTGACTTTAATAAAGACAAAACAGAGAATATGAAACATTTGTATTCTGTTATATTTATACAGAGACTCAGTATACATACGCCCAGTATAAGTTGGAAAAATATTTCCACATAGCAGTATTTGGGCTGAATCCTGGATGTGATCCTCCTTCGGATCCCGTCCTCCTGTTACTTTATTCTGTAACTAGCTGAGCCCGCTGCAGCTTCGCTCGTGTGTACATATTTATATCTTTTGTGCGGAACCCTAACTCTTTTTCCAAAATAAAAGTAGTCTAAGCCAGTGAAAGTCCCGTGGAAATCAGTGTTCCCGTTCCGGATAATATCCCTTACAACCAGACAGACAGACATACAATTTAAAAGAAAAACGATTTTTGGTAAAAGTACCGTGTAAACATTCAGATGTATTTAGTAATAAATTTAAAATACCCCCGATTCGTAAATCCCTTCAACGATTAGAAAAGAGCTGATGGTCTTCGAACGGCTGAACAGATTTTCTTGAATTATATCTAGGAGCACTCTCGATCAAGTCACCTTTCAAAAACGTACTTAAATCGGTCTATTCGTTTGGGGAGCTACGATGCCACAGACAGACACAGAGACACCATTTCCGTCTGGGGTTAAAAAGCTGGTATATTACAAACAGACACTTATTTATTCCCAAAGATGAAGAAACACATGTTTAATAACAGTTCTACCGTTCGTCGTTCTGTCAATTACAGTTGGTTCTAAGCTCCAATGGATAGAATTAACACGAAAAGCTTAGCTCCGAACGTTCACGTGGCAATAACGAAAATGCACCCTGACCATCGACTTTTCAAAGTTATCTACTTCTTAATAGTCATAAACAATTATTTATACAAAACGTAGCCTTGCCTACTAACCCAGCTATATTTAAAACATGTTTAACGTAAATATTTACATATCAAACAGAACACATTGGCAATTGTATGCGCGCGCGGAGTGTCGTGGCGGCGGCGGCGCGTCGGGGCGCATTCATTAGCGCACTGATGATTTAACTAGGTGTGACCGGAATACGAGATCTTATTATAACATATTATCATGGCATTACATCTTTAAATAGATATTGGCGCATAGATAACATTCTTTTAGACGTTTGAAGCACCCAAATGGATGTATTTATGTAGACCGAAACCCTTGACGGTCCCTACGTGTAAGCGACATGCTAATATTCGTTGTTTACAGGAGGGCGTTTTAAAGTTTCAGACTGATCTGACGTTTAAAAAAAAATGTAAACTATGTATTCTTATTTTTTATTGCTGATATGTAATACTCAGTATAGGTAGTTTGTAAGTATTACAGTTTTTCTTATATATCTATATAACTAGCAGCGCCCCGTGGTTTCACCCGCGTAAGTCCCGATCCCGTGGGAATATCGGGATAAAAAGTAGCCTATATGTTAATCCAGGTCTCCAGCTATCTACATACTAAGTTTCATCGCAATCGGTTCAGTAGTTTTGGCGTGAAAGAGTAACAAACATCTATACATACATACATCCTCACAAACTTTCACGTTTATAATATTAGTAGGATTTTCGCTTGACAAGAAATTTACAGATGACCGTTTATAGACCAACTCTGAAAGAAAATTTAATGGTCATTCTTAATTATTTCAGAAAACTAAATATAAGGCTATGTGCTTATAGGTAAACAGAAGCTTATTATGAAATAAAAAATGGTATTTGTGATTCGTACTCATATTAAGGTGCGTTTAAACTGGCAATACTTTGACTGCAATATGTGGCTACAATATTGTCAGCTGTGGTCCAGCCATCACAAAAACTGTGTGGCTCATATGTTTGTAGTCAGGCTACAAAGTAAGGCAGCAGTGGCTAACGAACAAGCAGAGCACGGAGGGAATATAGCAACAAATCGTGGCGTCTCACTAACGGCATCACGGCTGATGTCACTGTGAGTCCTATGAAACGAAACAACAATAAACATAGCATATTTTTAAATGTTAGTATTTTTTAAACCTGAAGCGTATAAGAACAGGTACGTATATTAAGTATAAATATATCCCATCAAAAACATAAGTGTGAAAATCGGAGCCAAGTTCAATATTAAGATATGCCAATAAAAATATAATCCTGAAATTCATTTTAGAATGTTGTATATTCATACAACATTCTAAAATAAATTTAAAATACAAACTCTTGTTAGTTTCTGCTACAACAATGTTTGCTATTTAAAACATAACTTCTTAAATTTAAACAGTCGATTTTTTTTGCACAATTCGATAACTTCTGAAAAATTTAAGCTCAAGATTTGACTTGGCTAGTTTAGTCCAGCTTGTGTTAATAAAAATCGATTGCTTGGAAAATATTTTAAATCCTAAAAAATCACTGTTTTCTAATTTTTTCCTTTGTAAACACAATTACCTAGCTGGACGCCAAATTTCAACTTTCTAGGTCATCTCGAAGTGGGTTAGGTTTTTGATCTATAATGTCAGTCAGTCAGTGATAAAAATTACGATTTTTAGGCGTTAATATCTCAATGACCGTATGACCTGTATTTATGAAATTTAGGATTCTAGTTAATCTAAGAGGTTTTTATTAAATAAACCAAATTTCATCGTGTTTATGTTAAATAGATTTATTAAGGCGTCAAAAATGGCTCCAAATGGTTCGTGTAATATAACACACCGCTGCTGCGTCGCCTTTCCTTTATCTTGAACTTGGCTTGACACGCTGCCGCGAGTCTAGTAGTGGGTCATGCGCTTTCAAAATCAAGCGTTTCTGTAAACGAAGCTATGTTGTGTAGAAAGCTTTATAAATATCTTTGTTAGCGGTCTAACACTGAGGTCAGTACGTTACTGTCGAGGTTATCTCAATACATACGTGTTGCATAACGCCACAAATAACATTATTTTTATTCAAGAAGACCCAATGATATAACAGTCATTTAGCTTTTTAAAGAACAATAGATGCATATAAACTCCTTGATTAAATGTAATCTGAACGATGTCGTGCGAGTTTTGGTAATTTTCTTCGTATTTCGTAACGTTTACTGGATAAAAAAATTAATTATGTATGTCTTGAAGTTTGTTACTCAACCGCTGAGTAGTCAATACATCAATACAAATAAATAAAATTGAAGTGTCTGTGTGTAATGACAAAATAATTTTTGAAGTGAAAACTTCTTTAGCGGCGTTGTGCACTTTTTGGGATGGGTAAAAAATGTTAAACTCGCGTCAGGACAAGTGACCTGATCGAAAATTCGTAAGACGGAGCCGAGTTTCTTATATTTAAAAAAAATATAACATTCGAAATTTAAACATTTATGAGCGGCCAGATTTAGACAATCATGTTATTACTTACTTTTTATTTTTAACCTAATTACATATATACAGATGTGTGTGTGCGTGTGTGTGTGTGTGTGTGTGTGTGTATATGCAAATACATTGTGAAGTTATGTTTTCACTGACTGTTTTTTTTTAACCTCATACAGTTATTTGCACGATACCCATCTACCTACTCCCACCGTAAAGTTCGGCTTGTCCATGGACAGCGGTAGTCACTTACCATCAGGTGTCCTGTCTGCTCGTTTGCCCCCTATACCATAAAAACAAGTCAGTGGAAAGGAATATTAACCAATTCCACAGATGAGTTCGACTCGTCGCATAGCGCGCTCTGCTGTTGCTGACGGTACGTATGTGTCGTAAACCTATTTACAGTAATATTGAAGCAACGTGTTATTTATGTCTCAATATTAACGATTGTAGATCCCAGCACATTGGAGGAATCTGTACTACTGTAGTGGCATTTGGGACTTTATTACCCTCTAGTGTCTTGTTGGGCTTTGTGCGGAAGCTTAGCTTGTTCGCCTATGGGATTCACTGAAAATAGGCTTTTGTTAAATTGTATTTTCAACCTCCGAAGCTAAGTTTAACGTGTGTATCTGTGTGTCTGTCTGTGGCAGCTCATAAACAGATGGGCCGATTTTAATTTTGTTGCTTTTATTGGCTCCTATTCAAGAAAATCTGTTGAGCTGTTTAAAGACCGTCTCAGCTCTTTTCTAATCGTTAAAGAGATTTTTGATGCGGGGATAATTAATTTTTTTAATCTATGCTTGTTGACAGTGCAAGTATAATGACCTCATCAAGATTTCGCAGATTTCTTTTTTTATAATATAGGGGGAAAACGAGCAGACGGGTCACCTGATGGTAAATGACTACCGCCGCTCATGAGCACCTGTAAGGGGAAGAGGGAATAAGGGGCGAGGCAGAGGGAAGGGTTAGGGCCTCCGGTAACATCACTCACTCGGCGAAAAGCAATCAATTCATTGCTTCCCTGCCGGTTTTCTGTGAGGCCGTGGTATCACTCCGGTCGAGCCGGCCCATACGTCAAACAAAGTTCTAGCATGTAAGGACCTTCACAAGCACTATATCCTACCCCTAAGCTATTAATCCTAATAATAATTAATCGTTTTCTGCATCCTTGACGTGTATACAAAATATCACGCCGATCGGATTAAGGGTACGGCAGCGTTCTTTATACAATAAGAGTTTATTACTCTCTTTATCTAGACGAGGTTAATATAACATTTAAATATTATTCCGTACTACAACTTACGTATCCGAGTGGAAATTAGCTAACGTATTTTGAAACTTGCCACTAGAAACGTAATAAAACACTGTTATAGCTATAATAATATTATTTTACTATGAGTCACCTACACTCTCACCGCTCTGACTCATGGTTGAGCTTCACACTCTACGACTTGCAGGGAAAGTTACACTGTCATTAAGACGAGGACGAATTTAAACAGAATAAAAAATTTCAACAACCCTGACAAGTCCCGCACGAGACATGATTCTTGTGTGTACAAACATTCAAACAACGGACGCAGAACATACATTGTCGAAACGAAGGCGAAGTAAATGCTTTGACAGCTCCTTTTTGATTCTAGTGGCCAAAGTCTGGAATGAATTGCCTGCGCCAATTTTTCAAAACGTTCAAGAGTTGAGTAAATAGGTTTCTCTTGGATAGGCACACGCCCATCTTCATCTTTATCGTGACTTTCCATCAGGTGAGTTGGAAGACAATCGATATTTTATTAAAATCGGGTCAATACTGTTAAGTGTAACAGCCTGGCTTAGGTTTTTCTGCGCTCCATTTTGACTCTGATTTTTTCGTTTCTATTTTGATTCAGGTTCATATGGTAATGCCTTGTCGGCACCACCATTTACTTTTGATTTCGGTTTATAAAATATATACCATAAAAAAGCGATTAGGCGGTCTGGGACAACTTCTTAAAATGTCCACTTCTGGATATGTCTAATTCTGTATTTGACCACTTCTTGTTACGACCAGTTCTCGTAAAGCCCACTTCTGTTTTTGACACATTTCGTTTTATGACTATATCAAGTATGACATGCATGCCAATGGTCTCACCACCATAGATGCCCAAGACTGTGCGAAGTGGAGAGGTAAAGTCGGAAAGCGGACCCCGGACTCCGAGGTGACAACCTCGGATGAATTTTTTTTAGAAAAACTCGAAAAAACGAGATTTCTAATATTGATTTCCTAAAAAAAAAAATACATTTTAAATTGCGATACACTTTTTAAAATGTATTATTTTTTTGTTTAAACATTTTTTTTTGAATTGCCTCTTTCAAACTGGCTACAAATGCAAAAAACGCGGGTTTTCTAATTATTCTAATGTACCTATCAAATATCAACACAGCCTTTCTATTTTTTTTTTAGAGTAATAAAAAGTTAAGTTTTGTTGTTTAATATAAATTATCCTAAAATCTCTTGTTTTTTTTGTTCAACTGTACTTGTAGTCATAAAACGAAATGGTCAAAAACAGAAGTGGGCTTTACGAGAACTGGTCGTAACAAGAAGTGGTCAAATACAGAATTAGACATATCCAGAAGTGGACATTTTAAGAAGTTGTCACAGACCGCCTAATCGAAATGACAGCGGTCCGCATTTTTTGTTGCGCTCACACTTTTTTCCGTCTAGCCGTCATCCGAGCGTCTTAAGTGGAACGTGCCACAAAGAAATTCGTTCTACAAACAAACTCACAGTTAAAATTTTAAGTTAGGATTGCAGTTCAGCGAGATTGAACAATCAGTGAGTCGCGGGTCGATGCCACGCCCGGTACGTATTGTCACGTAGAATATTACTGAACTACGAAGGCCGTGAACTATTATATAACGCTTCGTACAAAAATGTATTGTATCATTCACTAGATTTTGCTCTCGGCGCGTTAAAATTATTTTTCTGTACCTCGGCAACAGTTTTTTTTTCAGGATGAAAAGGTGAGGAAGTGGGTTGAAGGTACCCGTTTTCCGTATTCCTGACAATGTGTATTGTATGATAATCGGATGAGTAGTTTAGGTATGAAAGGTAACAAACAAACTAACTATCATTCGAATTTATTATATAAGTTAGGATTTATGGCTGACAATCTGTTACCCGCGACTTCTTGAGCCTTTCTGGCGTGATATGCCACATCCATCCATTCATCCAAAACTTTGCATTAATAATAGTAGTAAGATACGCCGGATGTTATTATGGACTCTTTCTAAATTTCGCGCTTGAAAATTTTGATACTTCGCAGCATCTACATAGTATAAAAGTCGCTTCCGCCGTTTGTACGCTTAGATCTTTTAAACTACGCAACGGATTTTAATTCGATTTACACCAATAGATAGAGCGATTCAAGAGGAAGGTTTATATGTATAGTTTACTATTGTTTTGTGTTAATTTGTACAATCATATGACGATAATTGTTCACCACATTAGTATCTACATTACACCCGTACGAAGCCGGCTAGTGTACTGTGACTTACGAGTTTGAACCTGCAGCACAGCAAATATCAATTTGTCTTCCATACTCCGTCATATAAAGTAACATTTATTCATATAATATCGAGGCTGGCGTGCTCGTCGCCGGTTATATGGTGAGGCGTAACCCGGAAACCACCCTGCGGTTGGGTGGCGGGTGTGGGGGTGTAATATAGTTGCACGTCAATCTAAGGTGTGTCCGTAGTTAGTGAGCAAGTTGTATTACGTCACTTTGTGTGTGTTATACCGCTTCATAAAGGAGGAGCATCTCAATTCGTCTGTTTTTCTTTATGTTGTTTCTTTGCCATTTGTAAAGTGAATTTAATAACTGTTTTTTTTTTATTGAATTGGTTAGCTAGTTACTTAAGATTGGTCCCATTGAAATTTAAAGAAAATATTCCAGCTCTTAGGGTGGAAGATTAAGGGATGAAGTATTCCGGTGAAGCTTATTACAATTTATCATGATTTAGATAGAAGTCTTATTTTAAAGTTTAAGTTAGTTAAGTCAGTGTTTTTTTTTTAAGTTAATTATTTTTAGCTCTCGAGATGGCAAATAAGTGAATCGTGGGAGAGCCATGCTTCGGCACGTATGGGCCGGCTAGACCGGAGTGATACCGCGGCCTCTCAGAAAACCGGCAGTGAAGCAATGATGCATTGCTTTTCGCCGAGTGAGTGAGGTTACCAGAGGCCCTCACCCTTTCTTTCCCCCCCCCCCTCCCCGCTCTTCCACCCTTCCCCTACACCCACCTTAACGGCCGGCAACGCACTGCGACTCTTGAGTTGCAGGCGCCCATGGGCGCGGGTAGTCACTTACCATCAAGTGACGCGTCTGCTCGTTTACCCCCTATACCATAAAAAAATGTAAGTTTACAGTGTTAAAGGTTTTGATAACGTATTGTATATATTTTAAGATTTAAACATTATTTTTTTAATATTAAGTTATTTCATTAGGATAAAGTATCAGAGAGCAAAGTTATTTATTGATGGATACTTGATTTTCGTTGGGGCAATCTACGTGTTGATGCCGCAGAAGGCACGATGATGCTGTTATGTTGATGTCGAACCGACTAAAACCATACGGTGTTTTCTACTATATACCAAAAGTTGTGAAATTGAAGCAGCGGTTAAGAAACCAATCGAAGCGAGGCAGGATATGTCATTATTTTTGACAAGCTTCACTAAAAGGAGGACAAATCGAGAGTGTTTTTGTTGTAATCTGTGGTAAATATTATACTCTTGAACTTCTTATGCCGCGTTCCAATAAACAAGAAACGATTCGTTTTGCTTACGGACGGTAGAATTTCGTTGAATTTTCAATGAAAATTTTACCGTCCGTAAGCAAAACGAATCGTTTCTTGTTTATTGGAACGCGGCCATTAATGTTACACAGTTCTATCTATTGACGTTTAGAAGTAACTCCCTGCTTCCTCAATTTTTAGGCATGGTGGCCCTCTCTCATCGTCCGTGAGATGCTGAACTGTGTTAAAGTTATATCTTGTAATAAATCTACTTAATACTGGTCTATTCTGCTTTAGTTATTGAAATTCATCACTTCAGTTAAATCAACGTTTGGGTTTTCACCTTCAGGAGATGATTCAATAATTTTTTTACAGAGGTTTTCTTCCTCAAATGAGTGAACGTTCCGGTCCTGTTGTAGGCGGGCTGCATTTTCCTTTCCTAACTTAGGTGTTCTAACAACAAAGTTGTAAAAAAAACCTGTGCAGTGTAGTATCGAAAATATTTTTACAGTACACTGATCGGTACTGAGAAACTATAGCTACATAATTACTGCTAGGCTCGCAATGTAACATAAAGATCTCTTAACGTTGTGTGCTTACGTCATTCGATACCGTATTTACTTAGACACTGCTTACCCTTTGTGTAGAATTACAACACTGACCTACTTCCGTCATTGTAAGGACTTGGGGCGGGCTTCAACATGACCGGGGAAAGAATGTCTTTGTTTCTTGTTCCTATTTAGATAAAATGTTAGTTGTTTTGTAATATCGCCTCCCGACAAAAAAAGTGTCATAATACAAAAACAGCTATTTCGAGAAAACACGACTTTTATGCCGGTGAATTTAACAAAACAGCTCAGTGAAAAAGGGTATAATAACGATGTTTTTACAGCTGACCAAATGCAACATTTGCTATTAAATGCTATAAAAATATCAAAACGTATCTAACATGTGATATGACACTTTTTTTGTGATATGGTATTTTTTTTTTGTGACATGACACTTTTTGCCGATTGGCGATATAACTGAGTGCGATATATATATTATCGTTGCTACAAAGTGAGCAATAGAAGATTAGACGCGCCTGAATCAAATGCCTTATTTTGATTTTACTTCTCGTAAAGCAGGATTAATAGTAACTGATCACGTAAATCGGTACCAGTTGCATCCGATCATGGAAAAATATTCAACATGTGGTCGAGGCGACTGCTAAATAAAAATAAAGAAAAATTCCTTGGGAACAACGTGGTCTCGTATCTCGTAACAAAACAGTTATTATATTTAATAGTGTTTACTAACTAATAAAAAAGTATAATTTCTTTATTGTAGACGTTGCAAAAAACGTATGCATAAGACCAAAACGAACCGATGGAAACCTTTGTATTCAAAATCGCTTGTCAAAGAAAAAAATATATATATTTAAACTGTATTTGTATGCTCTTTGTATGCATATTGGATTTGAAATCGGGATATAATCTGGAAGGAATCTAAGTTTTATTAAACGTGAAATATTTTAAAAATAACAGCTGCTGTTTTTGTTGTTACCACGGCTTCTTGCTATGCTTATCTGCAGTACTAAACGTTGACATTACTTGCCTTTTTATTACTTTAGTAAATCTTGAGTTCAGCAGACAAAGGAGCGTACGGTGGAACTTTAGCGACAGAATGGCGCTGGTACAGTGCGTGTTACTCGTATTGATTTCTTTGTTTGTGGCGCCCAACGTGGGACCAGCCGCGAAGTTATTTCAGTTTAATAAATAAATGAAGAATTCTTAGTAAAATAGGATGCGTGAATTATACAATTAATAGTGGAAACTAAGTGATCACTATCTGTCTGTAGTTGGGATCCTTTTTTCTTAATACCAAATGAAGTGTTAGGCTTTTTTGTTAAGATTTTAAAAGACTCAATATTTGAAATTTATTCTGTGGTTTAGTTTCTGATAACTCTTTGTCTAAATATTTTAGATTTCACGGTCACGTTTTATAGAATTGTATGCATAATGTTGTAATTCGAGCGACAGTAAAAGTACTCCCCCAGTTGAAGATCGGGCCACCTGGCCTTAAACCAGCACCTATTTACCATTAATGCGACAGACAGTCCTCAACGCGGGGGAAACAGCCGCCCACTTTATCCTCGCATATCCTCCTATATCGCACTCCGTGAGGGAGTGGTTATACAACGGGCATGTAACCTCCCGGGTGCGAGGCCGCTTCTAGAAGCCTGTGGACGCTCCAGGAGGCTTCTGTGCTTCTAGAAGAAGCTAGGCTGGTGTAATGGACGCCTATGAATCTACATACGGAAACAGAGCCGTAAACCATTACTATTACTTCCCCAGTTAAGTGGCTTCGTATCAAAAAAGCCATGTTTCTCAACTTTGTTATATAAAACGAGCTCGAGCTGTTATATTAATGGAAAGTTACCGTCGTGTAACTTAATAATACAACGTTATCCTCATGAAACAAATTAAATTACACCCAATTATTTTAAAAGCACGTCCAAACAATTTCTTTTAGAACACTTATCATTAATCATATCGACACAAAGTCACCTTCAATTCTAAGAACTCGCCCCTAAAAGCTAATGACCTGGAGTTTTAAAACTACCCTCACTCACTGCGAAGGTCGATCGATCAGGGGTCGTTGCACTCGTGGCGCCTGTGGGACTAACACCATACCTATACACTTTATGGCACAGACTTAGGTTTTTAAAGGAGTTTTTTTAGAAACCAATCTTAGATAAGTATAGTATAAGGTAGCGTTCATTTATTAAGACTAATATTTCTTAGTTATTTGTTAAATAGAATGAAGCTACAAATTGTTTTTATATAGAACCGGTCGGCCGAATATTACAGTGCAGTACGAAAAAATATTCTGCCTTTTAGAATATTTTCTCGTAATGCACCAACTTATGGAAATATGAACTTATTATTTTATGAAGAGTAGAGGAAAAAATAGAAGATTAATTATAGAGAGATTAAAACCCTTTTAGGTAATGAACTGTATCTTTAACTGGCCTGTTGGTCTAGTGGTTAGTGATCCTGAGCTGAGCCAGAGGTCGTGGGTTCGATTCCCATCCAGGACAAATAATTGCGTGATGAGCACGATCATTTATTCTGTGTCTGGGTGTAATTTATCTCTAATATGTATGTATTTAGTAATAGATAAGTATGTTTATCAGCAGTCTGGTTACCATAGTACAGGCTCTGCCTAGTTTGGGATCAGACGGCCGTGTGATGTGTCACAAGTATAGTATTAGTATAAATATTTACCGCTACATGAAATCATTTTCTCGATAATGAAGCCATTTTATTTGTTCGGACTATCAATAGCTTCCACACAGTTTAACTTCTAAAACCATAGCCAATATGCATGTTGAACACCGAAACATCACAATGAATCATTAGGCTTCAACCTGCACACATTAGCTCACACAATGGACAGTCAATCGATACAGGTCATAGCTCTGGACGTGACGACACCGATCAATGGGGCCCTATCGCACGTAATGGGATTACTAACTCTATGGTAGATGGACTTCTGTCTATACCTACCTAAGGTGGGTCACCTAAAGTCACGAAGATTGTGTCACGTCACCTTTTGACGATAAAAACAAAATTATTAGGTTTTATACAATACTAGCCGCGTCCCGTGGTTTCATCTGCGTAAGTCCCGATGCCGTTAGAATATCGGGATAAAAAGTAGCCTATGTGTTAATCCAGGTCTCCAGCTACATACATCTACGTACCATGTTTCATCGCAATGGGTCAATAGTTTTTGCGTGAAAGAGGAACAAACATCCATCCATCCACCCATCCATCCATCCATCCATCCATCCATCCATCCACCCATCCATCCATCCAGATCCATCCATCCAAACTTTCACATTTATAATATTACTGACATTAGCTGCGCTCCGCGGTATCACCCGCGTAAGTCCCGATGCCGTTAGAATATCGGGATAAAAAGTAGCCTAGGTGTTAATCCAGGTCTCCAGCTATTTACATGCCAAGTTTCATCGCAACCTGTTAAGTGGTTTTTGCGTGAAAGAGGAACAAACATCCATACATCCTCACAAATTTTCACGTTTATAAAATTAGTAGGATCTAAAGGATACAGGTTTAACTCTATTGTGGTCTTTGGGAACGGTTTGACAGCATTTGATCTGCCTAATTGTTTCTGAAGATGCCTCTTGTAAAAGCAAAACACCTGTCGACGTAAGTTGACGTAAGACGACGTTGACCTGACGACGTTGGTGTCAGCGGAAGATTGCACATAAAAGCTTTTGGTGGTACTTGAAATGCCTTAACAGATTTATATAAAAAGATTTTGTTTGCATTCTTTGTCTATGATAATTTTGCAAACCGAGGGTGAGTTGTGGGTGTTCTCTTTTCTTCCTTTGGGGGATTCTGACTAGTTTCGGTCTTAACGCACCACCCTTCATAAAAGGGTTGAAGCGACCTGCCGCGTCGGTTTCTCGCGCAGCGTGTGTTGCCCCCATCGGATCCGAAATTAATAGATCATCCCTGAAGTACACACGTGTACTTCAGTATAACTGTATATCTATACGAATATAATAAAGCTGAAGAGATTTTTTTTTGTTTGTTTAAACGCGCTAATCTCTAAAACTACCAATGGGATTCGAAAAATTCTTCTTGTATTTTTTTTTTATATTATAGGGGGCAAACGAGCAGACCGGTCACCTGATGGTAAATGACTACCGCCGCCCATGGGCACCTGCAACTCAAGAGTTACAAGTGCCTTAAGGTAGAAGTAGGGGGAGAGGGCCTCCGGTAACCTCATTCACTTGGCGAAAAGCAATGAATCATTACTTCACTGTCGGTTTTCTGTGAGGCCGTGGTATCACTCCGGTCGAGCCGGCCCATACGTGCCGAAGCATGGCTCTTCCACTGTAATTGTGTATTGGATAGAATCTTCATTGAGGAAGGTTCTAGACTATGACTACATCAGTCCACCACCCTTAAGAGCGAAGCAGTTAGTCTATACTAATATTATAAAGTTTGTGCGTTTTTATGTTCGAGGTAATCTCCTTTACTACTGATCCGATTTTGAAAATTCTTTTAGTGTTAGATAGCCCATTTATCGAGGAAGGCTATAGGCTATATAACATCACGCTATGACCAATAGGAGCGGAGTATCAATGAAAAATGTTGCAAAAACGGGAACAGCTAGTCTTTAAAAAAAATATCTGCAAGTGCTATAATAATCCAGTCAATTGACTCCAAACCGAGCTATCTGCTGTACCCTTCTTTCTCTCAGTGGGTAATAAGTCCCTAGACAAGACACTTAACCTGCTAATTATCATAGGCTCCCCGGAGGTCCCCGACCCCAACAATGGGTGTTTTATAGCCACTAATTGATGTAATAAGGTCATCATTTGGCCGCATGCCACACCATGGAGTGTATCGATATGAGTCAGTTGGACTGTATGAATAGAGCGCTTATTCGTGGCATTACGCCAGGGGTGCTAAATATCCGTTTGTGATATTAGCTACTTTACGCTGAGAGAGCTTATTTACTTTACGCTGAGAGATGTGTGCTGTTGATTTTAGTCCAGGAACAGAGTTTTTAAAATCACTTTTTTTTTACACAACTAAGTGGTCCATCAACCAGCATACGGTCCGGTAATCGGTTACCTTTATCTAATACTAGCTGTGCCCGCGACTTCGTCCGCGTAGAATAGTGTATTTATATCGAATCAACAACCTAAAAAATAAGTTTCAAGCTTCTAGCACTAAATATGACGATACTTCCATACAACCTTTCAACCCCTTACACCCCTTTTTTAGCATTAAAAAGTAGCCTACGTCCTTTTTCAGGCTCTAGACTATCTGTGTACCAAATTTCATTTAAATCGGTTCAGTAGTTTTGCCGTGAAAGGGCGACAGACAGACAGATCGACAGACAAAGTTACTTTCGCAGTTATAGTATTAGTAAGGATTGCAAAGATAGATATATAATATATCGATAGAAAGATAGATAATAGTCATAGATGACATATTTATTTTACATTCATACATACTCATGTATTTTAGACATGTTATGTCTCGTGTATAACTGTGTATTTGCTGTGTAACTTTGTAATATTTTTAGTATAGATTCATTTATATTTTTTTATTCTAAGTTCTCATCATTTTTCATTTTCTTTATATATAGATTAAACAACACAGTCCTTCGTGTTCATGCTGTGTACGCATAGTTGGGGACCTAGTTTAAAACATAACTGTTATATTATACATTTTAACCTTATTGTACTAAGTTCTGTTTTGTGTACCTAAACTAAATAAATAAATTCCCGAATGGGTAGCAGAGACGTATTAAACACGCACATTCTGCTCATGTAATATGGGGCAGGCTTATTGCCGTAAACCGGGCATTTTAATCGGGAATTAAAAGTGTAAAAATTAGGAGTATAGTGATAAGGAAAAGTAGTTAAGAAGAGATCCAGAAAGGTCCGAGTTTACCAGAGTTCCGAGTTTTGATGTTTACGCTGGTGAACCTACTTGGGTATTGTCGTTTTCCTGCTGATGAGAAGCATCCAGAGTTTGACATATATGCTATTGCTTCATACGGGTTTATCTATCTAGTTCTTCTATAAGTTCTACGATAGAACAAAATGGACTAAAAAATCCAGACAGTTCTACTGCTCCCCGCGATAGAACAAAATGGATAAAAAATATCCAAACTGTTCTACGACTATAACGGACACGGTTATTAGAACAAAAAAAAAGAATAAAAAATTATGAGTAATAAAAAATACTTAGAGATCGAATTTCCACCATAATTGACTAAGTTTTATTTTTGTAAACTTATGTTGATATCGTCATAGTCGTAGGACAGTTGAACTGTCTGGATTTTTTTGTCCATTTTGTTCTATCGCGGTGACCAGTAGAACGGATTTTTTTTGTCCATTTTGTTCTATCGCGGTGACCAGTAGAATCGTCTGGATTTTTTTTGTCCATTTTGTTTATCGTAAATGGATAAACCCGATTTCTGCTTACATTGCAAATAAATTGGGTAAGTTAACAGGCAGTATAAGGCCTGCGTGCATAAAAAGCTTCCCCTGTATAAAATGTCCTATTTAAAAACTTTATGTAAATACGGTAAGTACGGTAACGTCTTAAGCAAACCCATACGCCCACTGTAGGGCGTGTGAGTCAGCGGTCGTTGACCCTGCGCAGGCGCACCGAGCCTCCGATATCGTCTATTGTGCATTGATTTATTGCTCCGTGTTTTACACCTATTGAGTGGATTTATTTTACTGTTACTAGCTAGTAGTATGCGATAACCGCAACTAACATTAAAAACCGGCTAAGTGCGAGTCTGACTCGCGCATGAAGGGTTCCGCACCATCGTACAAGATTTAATACTGTTGTTATGGCGGCAAGATAAATACATCATCTGTGAAAATTTCAACTGTCTAGCTATCACGGCTCATGAGATACAGCCTGGAGTTGTTTTTTTTTGTTTGTTAACTTTGATTCGTTAACTAGTTAACCGATCATCATGAATTATTCCGTACCTGTAAGGGGTATAGAAAAGGACAAGGTTGCGTGCTGTTCCCGAGGGTTAGAAAAATAACTACAACGCGAGCGTAGTCGCAGGCAGAGGCTAGATTTCTATATATGTACAGTGGCAAACAGTACTTGATTACTGCGAGTTGAGTGGAATTTTTTGAAGTGAATTTTCTTTAGAATCGTTGTGATTTAAAAATTCTATGAAATGCAAAAGGCTCACTAAAAAGAGACAAAAAACTATACAATAGGATTTAGCGTGCGAGAGAATGAGATAGAATACAAGTATACAGCACTAAAAAGAGACAAACCTATTCATAAATAGGATTTAGAATGAGATAGAATACAAGTATACAGTGTTCCCTATAATCTTCGTATGCTAGCACGTGTCGTTGCGCCTACGTACTACGAAACCTTCAGAAAATGCGTCACAGTCAACGTGGTGTATCATTCACGTGTATTATTTTTGTGCATTTGCGTATTAAAATTCGATGGTTAATTAATTTAGAAGTTTTACTTCTGCCGTGTGCGAATTGCACACATAAACTTTTTTTTAAACAGTCATAATTGACCAACTGCATAAGAGCGGATAAAAAACAAATATTTATTACATCTATAGCAATTTTATTTAACGGTTTCACAACTGCTATTGTACAGCGAATAAAGCACGTAGTACATCGGTATTCTATGATATAGTTCGTATGCCAATTGTTAAACTCACTCTATAATATATACCCTGCTTACAATAATAATAATAATAATGTTTATTTTGTCTCCAACGTTTTTTACAATAATTTTTACAATTGGTATTGATACTGATTCCCAAACTTGGCCAAAACCTGTATTTTGGGAAACAGTGCTCATCTTAACATGGTGACTTAATATGGTACATTTAGGACTCAGAAATCCAAAATTAAAGTACCTACTCATTCTAAAAAGGTAAGATATAAACATCGACTATTCAATATTAATATTAGACTCTATCAACAAGAAGTTAGAAGAAGAAAATCAAAATGTGGATAGTATTAGGTAGTGTTAAGTAATTTGCGTAATGTATGCGTGTTTGTGGGTGTGAGTATGAGTGTTTGTGTACATGTTGTGTAGTTGCATGTGTGTATGTTATTTATGTGTATGTGTATGCGTTCGTATGTGCGTGCGTTCATGTGAGTTTGTGTACAAGTGATCACTCCAGAACTTTTAACAGTGCCTCAGTACCTTCATAGTCGTGTTGAAGTAACCAACTTGTTGCTATGTTTTTTACCTCGTGCCTACAATGGAAAGAAACCCTTTGAGACGTCAACACGTGAATAAAAGCTATGACTCTGTACCGATGACAACATGTTATTATAACTATGAAAAACTAAAGCGGCTGTCAAAACACAAACCTGTGCCTCTAAAAGGAATTTTATTTTTAAAAAACTATGTCTACAACACACGACCGAAATAGACGGCGGGCGTTCAAGGAATGCGCTTCCGCCTGTTCCAAATTTAAAATTTTCACCATTTCTTTTTGTTTGTTTTTTTTTTATTTTTTCAACGAGATGGACGCTTATTTGTCGGATTTAGGGTTGACAGGTTTAAAATTAATTTTAATTTTTATGGTGTTCGGTTTCTTTTAGCTTTCTTAAAATAATTAATATATTAAATACCATCGATCGCATAAATTATCCAAATATGTAGGTCGAATTGTATAACATATTTTAAGCAACCAATTATCAAAGTTATCGATAATATAGTGCTCTCGATTTCTAGGCAATGTGCCAAAATATAACAGACATTCTCAGAGGTGGGTTACCGGTTGAAATCCCACTGTTAACACTAACATTTAAATTATTTGGAGATTTAATATTGTACATAGCAACCATTCACACAGCTTATAAATATATCTTAGATGTAAAAAAAAATTGGTTGCCTGTAAAGTCGGTATACGGGCGAAAGTTTTACGTGACAACGACTTTGAGTGGTAAAATAATTTTAATGTGAATATTCATTCGTATAGTAGGAAGAAGGATGAAATAATAGTAACAATTTAAAACATTTATTTATACAAAGAATTATATTTAAAACGCGTGCCTCTCACTCGCTCTCATTGTGAGCGCATAACGTGAGCGGAGCGTAACGCAGTTTCTTGAAGTGTCACCCGGCAAACCAATTTATAAGACGTTGTCACGTCAAAAAAATACTATCTTGTAAAATGAAGTATGAAATGAAATATTACTGGTCTTTTTACCAACTAGCTTTGGCTCAATATCCTGGGTGGATCTCGGTTCTCTTATGCTTCTGTGTTAATTAAAGGATACAACCAATCTGTGTCCTAAATTTAATTTAACGCCTGAGACTTAGTAAAAATAAAAAAAAAAAACTCAGTCGTAGGACTGCACGTCAGAAGTGAAAACATACACAGATGACAGATGTGTCAGTACATCTGTCATCTGAGCGTGACGGTCACGCGAGTTGACTGCTTTTTCCCCATACCAAAAGTGCCCAACGTGCCCCAAAATATAAAAATATTTTGGCATGAATTTGCCAATGTTACTAAGCAAATTTTGTATATTTTTGTACTCTAAAGTCTTTTTCGATAAGCTACATCGGTTCAACCGTTCTTAAGCGATGCGCAAAACATACAGCATTTATTATTTATTCATAATTCAATCTAAACGATTAGAAAAAAATAAGTGGTTATGACAAAAGAAAAACATTTAACCATGTGAGTGACAGCCCTAAGTGTCTTGGCTTACAGATCGATAGTAGATTGCGTTACTCGTGTTGACTATGCGTATGTGGGACAGGTAGGGCTTCACAATCGGACGTAAGGTCAGGGACGTGGTTGACAGACAGACAAACTATGTATGTACTTCGCTCGAGAAACTTATTTTACAAAAGTGTACCAAAGTCTTTATCTTTCTGAAAACATGGTAGTAACACAATTGAAACACTGGTCGATGTGGCAAATGCTTCGGCTAAGTATTAGCCTATAATGATAAACTAGCAGCGCCCCGCGGTTTCACCCGCGTAAGCGCGCATTCCACCGAATATTGGGATAAAAAGTAGCCTATGCGTTCCTGGTTAGTTAGTTCTGTCGTGTCCTGTGTCCTGTGTTATGTCCTGGGTAGTTAGTTGGGACCTGTTTATAGTTGGCAAAAGTTGGTGGTGGGTGTTTAGTACGCGTGTGCCAACCCTTCGGGGATGCTAGCGTGAGTGTATTGTAATCCCACTAATATTATAAACGTGAAAGTTTGTGAGAATGAAAGGATGTTTGTTATGCTCTTTCACGCAAAAACAACTGAATCGATTGCGATGAAACTTGGTATGTAGATAGGTGGAGACCTGGATTAACTCATAGACTATCGGCATCGAGACTTACTCGGGTGAAACCGCGGGGCGCAGATAGTTATTTGATAACATATTAACTACTATTTCGTCCTATCCAACTCAAAAATAAATTGTGAAGACTTATTATTACAATTGTTTTTTCCTTGTATAATAAAAATTTAGAATGCTTTGGAAAAAGTTTTGAAGTTCTTAGAACAGATTGAGTAGCTTTTACCTGTTTTTTTAGTTTTAACATAAACCCTTAGAGTCACTGTGAATGGTTGTATGAATTATTGATTTAAAAACAAAACAGTTTAAGTGCGAAGGTGAAAAAGCTACACATATTGTATTATCTTTTGTATTGAGTTGCGAGCTACCGAAACTGAGAAAGATTCTAGAGTCTAAGTTGTAATGTCTAACCCAGAGGGAGGGGGGGGTCTCCTAAGGTTACCATAACGGTTTTACTTGTCAGCAGAAATTTCTGCTAGTATTGTTGGCAATCCAATTTTATGTAGGCAAAAATCTAAGTCGGACGATTTCAGTTGGAACACGAATCTGTTGTGGTCTACTTTAACCACTTACACAGTTTTTATGGGCTTCAAAACTGGTATTAAACTGCTTATGATGGCATTCACTTTGGCTGCCTTAAATATGACACTCACCAAATAGAATAGTAAATCAATGGCCACAATACGATTGTCAGTGAAAATTCAAGATGGCGTCGCGGCCAGTGACCCCACGACCGCCACATTTGACTTTGGAACATGTTTCGGTTAGGGTCTGCGTTCACTACACATATTGTATACTAGCAGTTCGCGCTTCGCTCGCTTTTACATATTTATATATTTTGCGCGGAACCCTAATTCTTTTTCCAAAATAAAAGGAGTCAAGTTACTCCTTATAACACCAGTTATCTGCCAGTGATAGTCCCGTGGAATCGGAGACAAACAGACAGACAGACAAAAATTTTAAAAACTGATTTTAAGGCATAGGTATCGTGCAAATAACTATATGAGCTTAAAAACACTTATTTTGACAAAACAGATACTTCAATTTTATTTATTTATATTGATGTATTGACTAGTCGTTTCGCTATTCCGCTCTTGAGGATCGTAGCGTGATGTTACATTGTCTATAACCTACTTCAAGAATGGGGCTTTCAAATTATGCAAAAAGATTTTTTATTATTCCACTTAACTCCGAGGAATACTGCGTTCACTCAAAAAAGAAACATCGGCTTTATTAGAATAACCAAATATTGGACGAGAGCATTGTGGGTATACCTTCTCCCTTTCCCACGATCTCTTTGGAGTACAACATCTCGCAAAACAAGGCAAAGGAATCCAGACTGGGCCGATTTCGCTTATTCTTTTTTTTGTGTTTGTTATTGTCAGGAGAAGGTTCTTATGAAAGAAAAAAATGAGAAAGTTGGGCGGAAATTTAGAAACTTAACGACCATATTAACTTTTCTCTTAGCGCTTTTGACATAACTGTCAGTCGTTTGACAGTTGACGCGATTGTTCAATATTTATTTATTTATTTTATTTTATTTATTTAAAACTTTATGCACATAGAGTACAGAGGCGGACTTAATGCCATAGGCATTCTCTGCCAGTCAACCTTCGGGTGATGCAGAGAAAACAGGAAGTAGGTGCATTAAAAATATTATAGTTTATTAGGTGAATTTGCAAACTAAATATAAGACAAAAATACTTAAACAAAGTATATAGGATAAAATACATATCATACAAATATATATACAAACACAATATACATACATACAAATAAAACATAGTGACGACTTAGATGATAAACTATGGGCAAGTTGAATCTGCTAGTTGTTCGATAAAGTACTCCTTTACTTTCACTTTGAATGAGTAACGATTGGTGGCCATCCTGATTTCGAGGGGAAGCGCATTCCAAAGAACAACTGACTGTACGAAGACAGAAGAGCCCACAAACTCTGTGGTGTGAGAGGCAATATTCGTAGTTAAGGCAGGACAACGTCTGTCGGGTCGGCTAGTAATATATAAGTATGTTGGTTACCATAGTACAGAGTCTGGATAGTTGGGGATCTGATGGCCGTGTGTGAGACGCGTCAAGATGTTATTATTATTATTGCTTAGATATTTTAAAGCTCTGCCGACTAGTTTGAAATATTAATCTTTTTTTGTTGTTGTAGTTCGAGCATTCCGGTTCATACACTATAATTATCTGTGGTATATAATTATGGATCGGTGGTAACCCACACCGTTCGTGTAATAAGTTGAACTAAAAACTTGTGTACAACAATAGATATTTAAAACTATACAGAGTAGACAGTATACAGAGAGAAATATAAATTTGTGTTGCGTTTCGCCGTGTGTGTGAGATTACTAGAGGCCCTAACCGGGGGGAGAGCTGGGACTCTCCTCCATTACCCTATTCTCACCTTAAAGGTCGACAACTCACTTGGGACTCTTGAGTTGCAGGTGGCCATGGGCGGTGGTAGTCACTTACCATCAGATGACCCGTCTGCTCGTTTGCCCCCTATAACATAAAAAAGAAAAAGAAACGAACATCTCATTTCGCAAACATATTACTTTATTTGTCAAAATACAGATTTCGCAAATGTTTTATTAATTAAAGTTATTAACTTATAAGTAAACTATTTGTGTTGATTTTACTTTTTATTTCTCATTCTCTCGTAGGCTACTTTTCTGAAGTTTCACTTCTGCCGTATGTGAATTGCATACACACACTTTTTATTTCTCATTCTCTCGTAGGCTACTTTTCTGAAGTTTCACTTCTGCCGTATGTGAATTGCATACACACACTTTTTATTTCTCATTCTCTCGTAGGCTACTTTTCTGAAGTTTCACTTCTGCCGTATGTGAATTGCATACACACACTTTTTATTTCTCATTCTCTCGTAGGCTACTTTTCTGAAGTTTCACTTCTGCCGTATGTGAATTGCATACACACACTTTTTATTTCTCATTCTCTCGTAGGCTACTTTTCTGAAGTTTCACTTCTGCCGTATGTGAATTGCATACACACACTTTTTATTTCTCATTCTCTCGTCGGCTACTTTTCTGAAGTTTCGCTTCTGCCGTATGTGAATTGCATACACACACTTTTTTTTCAATTAGAAGAATCTTAGTACTACTTTTTATCCCGGAAAAATTTACGGTTCACGTGGGATAGAATCACACATACACACGAATTTCCACGCGAACGAAGTAGCGGACAGCTCTTAAATTGATACATACATCTTGATTGTTCCATACGGTTTTATACAAAGGACATGTAACGAAGCACAGTTACTTAATCAAAAAACTAACCATAAATTTTATAATAAATAATGAACGGAGCCAATTAACTTTAATACGTTGCTTTACCTATTCATCGCTTTGAAATATAACTACGAGGGACGATATGTAGGCGTACACATTATACAAACGAAATGAGTCAATACGGACAATGCTCGCGTACAACTCATTCAATTTCCTACACCAATCTAGCGCCATAGTACTTCTATATTGGTAATTTAAATAGTTTATTGTGGCTGTTACTATGCCTAACAACTTCGCTTGCCTATTCAAAATACGTTAATATTGCGGATATGTAATGACAACACAATTTGTCTTCGATCAAATATACTATAGATACACGTTTCCTAACAAAAATCGCGTCAAAAAGTTGTACTAGACGTGCATGCATTTCCAATTTGGGCGGTTGGGGGTTGTACGGTGCACTGGTGTGGGCGGAGGCTTTGACCGCCCAGAATAAGGCGCGCCTCTGGCGCCCTCAGAGGGTTATGGCGGTTAGACCCATACGCGGATACCGCACCGTGTCGACGGAGGCGGCGTGCGCGTTGGCCGGGACTCCCCCGTGGGATTTGGAGGCGAAAGTGCTCGCCGAAGTATATCGGCGAACGGCTGGAGGCTCCACGTGCTGGCTTTGCCGTCGTGGAGGCGCTCCAGCCGGTGATCGTCGAGTGGGCAGGGCGGCAGCACGGGACCCTTTCCTTCCGACTGACGCAGGTCCTTTCCGGGCACGGCTGCTACCTGCACTCGGTCGCTAGGAGGGAATTGAGTCCCGCCTGTCACCACTGCGACTGCAGTGAGGACTCGGCTCAGCACACGCTGGCGGTTTGCTCCGCCTGGGCGACGCAGCGTCGGGCCCTCACTGCAGTCATCGGAGATCTCTCACTACCGGCCGTCATACGCTCCATGGCCGGTAGCGACAGGAATTTTCCCGCGGTCGCGACCTTCTGTGAGGACGTCATCTCGCAGAAGGAGGCGGCGGAAAGTGTCCTTGAGGATGATCTCCACTCGAACCTAATTCGCCGCCGGCGAACCGGGCGGCGGAGGCGCGCTTACCAGCGCCTCATGCCGCCCAGAGTGTGGCCGCGGGTGGACAGGACGGGTTTCCCCTCCACCCGCTGTAGTGGCCCCCCGCGAGGAGGCGGCGTCCGCGTGTGCCTGGACGTCGCCTAATTGAGAGGATTTTACCCGAAGGTGGTGCCCGCGCTTTTGCGGGCAGGCACTAGGAGGGTTCCGGATGTCTTAATAAAAGCTGTTCCCGGATCCCTCCTACTTAAAGCGCAGACACACCGTGTGGTTTTAGTCGGTTCGATTCCGACACACCGCCCCACCGAAAACCCCGGTGGGGTGACGGCCCGAGGGGGTTTCCACACGCACAAAAAAAAAAAAAGACGTGCATGCATTTATACATGCGTGAGCCAGAGGTCATGGGTTCAATTCCCACCCAGAACAAATAATTCTGTCTGGGTGTAATTTATCTATAAATAGCAACCCGCCCCGGCTTTGCACGGGTAGCAGAGACATCTTCAACAATCATTAACATATTTCTATCAATTTACACAAAATTTAAACAAATTATACACCTAAACCTTCCTCATGAATCACTCTGTCTATTAATGAAAACCGAATGAAAATCCGTATAATAGTTTTTCAGTTTATTGCGAACAGACAGACGCGGCTAGTGATATGTATATATTTAGAAATATATAAGTATGTTAATCAGCTGTCTGGTTACCATAGTACAGGCTCTGTCTAGTTTGGGATCAGACGGCCGTGTGTGAGATGTGTGAAGTTATTATTATTATTATTTAATACATCATCTTAATAATAAACCAGACCATACAATGAATGTCCCTGTAAATATATGTTGTAATAATTTTATACAAAAACGTCAATGTAGTTTCTTAATTACCACAAGGGAACCTATTAGACTCATGGGTAGGCCTGGCATAACTTAAATTGCCGACGCCGGACAAGCTCTTCAAAAAGCCCGGACACATGTGTGAAATCGAGTTTCGGTAAACGGCTTGTTCATCTAATAATAAACTATAAGTTGCTCCTGCCACAATATCCGGGTTTTACCCAGACACTTTTTGAAAACCCCGCCCGGACGTTCAGCGGACGCCCTCTAAACTAGGACAAATCCGGGGAAACCCGGACGGATGGCAGCCCTACTCATGGCTACGTATTACATTCGTCAAGATTAACAAACTTATGGAGTCGACTTGTGCATAAATCGTTTTTATAGTACCTATTCGAGGAATTGGATCAAATATATAAAATTACAGGCAAGAATACCTTTATAGGGTTCCATACCCAAAGGTAAAAACGGAACCCTATTACTAAGACTCCACTGTCCGTCTGTCTGACTGTCACCAGACTGTATCTTATGAACCGTGATAGCTAGAAAGTTGAAATTTTCACAGATGATGAATTTTTGTTGCCACTATAACAACAAATACTAAAAACCGAAAAAAGGTTATAATATAGTGTCTAATCTTGTATATATAATGATACGGCACCCTTCGTGCGCGAGTCCGACTCGCACGGTTTTTTCCTATTGCCGTTAGTGAAGGACAAGATAATCGTAATCATCTCTTGTGGACATTACTGTATTCCTTAGCAGGGCAGATATTCTGTGAGAGGGTAGTACTACCCCAATCGAGCCTCCTCTTATCTTTAATACAGAGAAGCTTTACTACTTCTGTGTTTTATAATATGTATACGAATTAGATTATGGACAAAAAATACACAAAATAGCAATGAATTTAGTTAAAGGTTAAATCTGTTATAAACTTTAATTATATATCTGGTGTAATTCCAAATGTTGCCAAATGTGTTGCTAAGCGCAAAACTCGAGAACGACTCGACCGATTTGGCAATTTTTTTTTTCATATTTTCTTTAAGGCACAAGGAAGGTTCTTATGAAGAGAAAAAACGTAAAAATTGCGAGGAAAATAGTAAAAACAACACTTATTTTCCTATACAAACCACAGAGTAAATAATAATTAAAACACATGTCCTCACTGTCAAACATTTGACGTCAATCAATACCTTTTGATAGAACGAAGTCTGTCAGGGTAGCTAGTATATTATAATTCTCTAGGATTGTATTTCTGGTTCGCAACAATATGCCTAGAAGGAAGGTAAATGACATTTAAATATTAAACAATTGCCGTTGGGATATAAATATTTTAATTAATGACTGAATTCATCATATTATTATTAAAATTAACGCACAATATTTAATTATACATTTTAGAAGTAATTGTTTAACACTCTAGTACTACTCAGGCACGATTTATTTTTTGTATAAATACGCTACAATTGTCTCAGTTAGGGCTGCCATCACTTAAATTGCCAACGCCGGACAAAAACTTGAAAAAACCCGGACACATGGGTGAAATCGAGATTCTTACCCGGACACCTTTAAAAAAACGCCGATTCCATTTAAATTTTTAGCTTGTTAACGATTCATCTAACAACTAAAAGGGTCCCTTGGCACAGAGTATCCGGGTTTTACCCGGACACTTTTTGAAAACCCGGACGGATGACAGCCTCAGTCTCAGTTTCACTATCTAGTCATTAAAAAGAGTGGCCATGAGTTTATTTGCCCGATTTCTTTTCACAAAGATCAACTACCTACTTGGAAGCGGGTGGTTATAGAATTTATTTGCAACATGGTATTATTTGTTATTTATTGATATTATAATTTTACTTGGACAAAGCAGCCAATTGTTACAGTGACATTGTGCTGATCTATAATTTTTATTAAAAAAAAGACGATGTAAAGGAATTTCATCATTTCAAAATAATAACAAATTTTTCAAATTATCTTTTTTACAGTGCCTTTATTATACTTTGAAATCATAAAAATTTTATAATTATCGATTTCATTTTTGTTGTACTCTTCTAAAGTTCAGTTTTCGCATTTCCTTTATTTGAAACGTCACATCTCTAGTGCAGACGCGAGGCGTCTGCTAGCAAAACTGTGCCAACAACTGATTTTAGCACAGTTTCAATATAACATCTATGATATATATGATCGAAGGTTTAAATCAAATAAAATAGAGCCAACAAGGATTCTTACTTTGACGCAGGGCTTCGGAAAATCTGGCATTCGGTCGCCAGAAGACAATTCAGTCTCGACGTAGGCTATCAAGGTTTGTCCAGCTTGGATTATGCAGCTCCATGCACTTTTTGCAATAGTCAGAGTCCATCTCTTGTTATTGGTTATCTAATGCAAGGAAAGATTTAGCCGAACCAATGAGAGAGAATAATGTCCATTCTAATCTTTTTTACCGCTGGCAACGAGCCGGCGGCAGCGACCGTCACCGCGTGTAGATAGGAACTGTGTCAGCTTCCACCCGAAGAAGGGCTTCTCGCCAAGTAATGAAATTCGTAATAACGAAGTATTCGGCTGATCAGATCAGATAGGAGTTCCTCTTTTGCAGTTGCCAACTGATAAAAATAGAAGAGTGAAGTTGGAAAACTGAGGAGACAGAGGGCTTGCAGAAAATCGCATTCAAACGACATGAAATACTAACTGTGATTTTATTATTAACGATGAATCCTCTAGCAGTGGCGTAACTATATCATCTGAGGCCCGTGGCTAATTCATTAACACATTTGGTAATTAGTGCCTCCTGTGTTCAGGCCTTTGGTCCCTGGGGCCCCCTCGAGCCGGGGGCCCGTGACATTTTGCCCGCTCTGCCACCATATTGTTACGCCACTGTCCTCCAGGCACCTAACACGCACTTACCTACTTTTATTTAAAATACATATTAATATGACGAATACGAGGTCACAGTCATCAAATTATTGTGTTGTCATCAATTGTTGCGTGAGCATAATATAAAGAGCTAACTACTGGAAGTGGATGAGTAATGAATTGAAACATTCAACGGGGACAAACAGGGACAAGTTTATAAAGGTGTGTTATAGATTGAATAGTGCTGGTTCCGTATATAGTTGTAAAAGTACCGTTAAAGATTGTGGCACGATAAGAGCAAGGCGAAACATACTAACTTTTGACCTTTCGCGTTCCATGATGATACAATTGTGTTGACGGGAATTAAATACCTTTGATTTTCCTGACGTTTCCAGGTTGCACTGGCCGTGGTCACAGGCTGACTGCCGCGTCATTGGTGTACGCCCTCCGTCGTCGAATCTGTGAGGTAGAAGGTTCTTCATCCATCCGCACATTTTGGATGTTTTTGATGAATTCGTTTTAGAGACAGATTAGATAAACAAAACATCATATCGTGAAACAAACAAACTCACTAACTTGTAAACTTTCGCGTTCCATGATATAGGTAAAAAAAAAAAGTTATATGGCTGAGTGAGTTGTTGCTGTTGAGTTAGCCTGTGACCACGCCAGTGCAACCTGGTCGAAACGTCAGGCAATTCAGAGGTATGAAATACCTATGTCGTGATCGCGTTAATTCTCGAACATTTTACATAATTACACAAACTCACATTCGTATATATAAGTTGAGCTCTTAATTATTAACGAAGGCTAAACTCAATGATGGTATAGTAATTCTAAGATGAATGCTCCTTTGTTTATCACAGTCAAGTCGTCAAACGGAACATAATTATGTTTTAACTTTGAGTTTAGTGTTAAACTACACATTAAACTAATGATTTTAAACGAGAGAAGTGTTTAGTGTTTAGTGTGGCGCTTGACCCGAATGAGTTTCGTATTTCATCCATTACGACGACCTAAATGGTAATGTAATAAAATAATTTCATTTAAATGCACCAAAAAGAAGTTTTGTTTAATGCGTATATGAAGTTTCGCGTCTGTAATGTTGACCATTGAGGAGTTCCCTCGTGTGGAGCCAATCCTGATCGCAGCAGTCAGCTCATGATATACTTTAGAACAGATTATCATTATTCAATGTGTAGCTATATAAAGTTTCCTGTCTGTAGTGTTGACCATTGAGGAGTTCCCTCGTCTGGAGCCAATCCTGACCGCAGCAGTCGGCTCATGATGTACTTTAGAATACATTATCGTTATTGAATGTGTAGGTATATATAGTTTGGGGTCTGTAATGTTGACCATTGAGGGCTGACCGCAGCAGTCAGGTCATTATGTACTTTAGAATAGATTATCGTTATTGAATGTGTAGGTACATGAAGTTTCCTGTCTGTAGTGTTGGCCATTGAGGAGTTCCCTCGTCTGAAGTCAATCCTGGATGCAAGAGTTTTCCATTCCATAACTCAGTAAAAAAAAGGAATCAGGTCATACGTATCATGCACGCGTGCGTCATGCTCAGGTATCATTAAAACGCATTGTCATCGGAAATGAACCGACAGAACCGAACGCAGTTATAATTTTAGTAATAGTTAACGGACAAGTTGTTTTATTTCAGCTTCCAAGTTTATCTACCAAACTAACTGACATTGCAAGTTAAATAAAAGCAGATACAATCTCGCATGCTTTTGTAATACGCGAAGAGAAAACTTTGTATCTCTTTTTAAGCAAATTTTGCTAACGGATTCATGTAAAATCCTACTAATATTGTAAATGTGAAAGTATGGATGGATGGATGGATGTTTGTTACTCTTTCACGCAAAAACCACTGAACTGATTGCGATGAAATTTGATATGTAGATAGCTGGAGACCTGGATTAACGCATAGGCTACTTTTTATCCCGATATTCCCACGGGATCGGGACTTACGCGGGTGAAACCGCGGGGCGCTGCTAGTTTAAAATATTTACAGTTCATACGTCGAAGAAGTGTTGAAAACTAAATAGACCATGCCGTGTGTGATGTATCTCAAGTTATCATCATTATAATTATGTATTCATGAATATGTATTTTGCATTGGTCGGCTTGTTACTTGGTATATGGTTGCCAAACTACCATTAACCATAAGCATTAATGTTGTTTATTTCCTTATTTTCAGAATAAGCCACCCTGCCGCCCATAATGGCCGAGACCGATACAGAGACGTTGCCGAACGGCACAGGAGCGATCTCCAATGAAGAGGAGGAAGAGAGACTGAGGCAGCGGCCGGCCGATATTGACGCTGTGAGTATATATTGTTGGAGCACAGGAGACTCCGAAGGTTGACTGGCAGAGAATGCCTGTACTGTATTTAATTTAATAAGACTACTCAAGTACACCCCAGGATGTGGATACAGAAGACAGTAGTTAGACAGTTAGTAGTGATGTGCTGGATCATTAAAAATGAATATCTGCGGATACGAATACGGATTATTAGTGTTTAGATCCCCGAATTTGGATTTTAAGTTTTTATTTAGTTGATGTTGATACGCTTGCCATTGAAACTACAGTTGACGATGAGTTTTTACTTATTTGTATTGATAATGATCTGTTTTATATTTGTACTCTTTCCCACTTTCCAGGATGTCCGCGAGATGGAACGGCGCAAGCGAGTGGAGGCGCTCATGTCTTCGAAGCTATTTCGCGAAGAATTGGAGCGTGTGCTCGACGCGCAGATGCACGAGGGCAATGACGCGCCGCTGCTGCAGAGGATCCGAGAGATGGTGGGCGGCAGACTGCACACTGGCAGCTTGAGGGTTGGTCTCCTAAACACTTTTATATCCAGATTCAAGTTCAGCCACAAATATAGTTTTTAATATTATGTTAAAGTCGGGTTTGTAAGGCGGGGTGAACATTGTAATATAATTATGTGTTGAAAAAGGGTACCCATGGAGTTTCTCGCCTTGGATCTACTGATTCCTATTCTTGACAAGTTAAGAATACCTTTTTCTTATTGGGATAGGGGGCAAACGAGCAGACGGACTACCTGATGGTAAGTGACTACCGCCGCCCATGGGCACCTGCAACTCAAGAGTCACAAGTGCGTTGCCGGCCTGTAAGGTGGGAGTAGGAGACGGAGGGGGGGCAGGGTTAGGGCCTCCGGTAACCTCACTCACTCGGCGAAACACAAGATCATTACTTCACTGCCGGTTTTTGTACCGAAGCATCATCTAATTTGGATATAAACGATTTTGTAGTCAGATAACTACATGCCAATAGTGGAAATAAAAGGTCAGAGAGAAGATAGGCTTTCGTAGGAGTAAGACGAAGGAGTTTTAATGAAGATTCTAAGAAGCTCATATCACAAATAAGTCTTATTATATAAAAGATAACCTTTAAGAATATTAACTTTCCTTAGTGGCTTTTATCTATATCTATATGTTGATGCACAGATTTGTCATTGCACTTTTCAAGTGATACTCAACCTATTTTCTGTACTTTTAACATAGCAACGAATCATTGTAAGTATTCTATACTTATCCATGACACGTTATAACCCAAGTTATTTGTGTTGTATAGAAATAATAAATTAATCATAAAAAAATATTTAAAACAAGCTTTTATATAAACTAAGTTTTATTTTAGTGTAGATTTAAAAAAGTACTCCTCCATACGAACCAATTGAGCCCAAACTCGATTGGTTTATCTTGTTCAGTTAAGAAGTTCCTATGGCCGTCTTCCGGCTCCATCATCAGAACACGACCATGGTACCATATTATTGTTTGAGCCCAATCGGACATCGGGAAGTGGTTCTAAGTTAGCTTCCAAGATTCGTGCTGAACACACACACATTTCAAGTTAAATAAAAAAATATTAAAAGCTTGTAAAACCGGACAAGTTGTGTTTACATTAATTATCGAAGTTAAATATGTCATTCGCCATCGTTCGTTTATTATTAAAGTAAAGATTAGAAATTATGATAAAAAAATTACGTTTAAAAAATAATACATAATTAACCTAAATAAAAACTCCTAAGAAAGCCGTACACGCCCGCAAATTGATCATTGAAATTAGCTGATTACGTGCTAGAAGTATGTTTAAATGGTATTTAAATCTGTATGTGTGTATGTGTATATCTATATGTATCTGTGTACATGTACCTATTTATGTTGTTTTTATTATTTAGTTTTTTTCTCTTTTATTTTTTTATAATATTGCCTGTATTGTATTTACTCACATCTTTATAAACATCTCGCTGCACTACTCACACGACTTACACGGCCAGACTAGCGTTTGTTGTATTTGCTAATTTTTACGATACACACATATGTACATAATAGGCTCGTGATGTCGCCGGGTGCAGGCCGTATCATAATACCAGCGCTGCAGTCTCACAGGCCGCAGCAATACGCTGAGATAGGTGCCTTTTCTGGCATTGCACAGGGCACTGTAATTACTTCGGTTATATTTCTTTTTTATTTTTATTGTAATAATTGTTTACGGTCCTGTGAATGTCCGAATAAATGTTTCTCTTTCTTTCTTTCTTTCTTTCTTTACACAAACTAAAATTACATCGTCCACGTAAACAAAAATGTTCATAAAAAAACTACTGGGCCAAACTATGTTAATTTTTTATGGGACCAAATGGCAACTATTCCGCATCAAACTAAAGAAGAATCACGTAAATCTAATCATAAATCTCAGCGTAATCGGTGTACATACATAAAAAAAATACCAATCGAATTGATAACCTCCTCCTTTTTGAAGTCGGTTAAAAAGATATGAAATAATGATTATAATTTTTGTTACATGTTAGAGCATAACTGATCAGTAAGGCGATTTAATATTGGTCTGTGCTGTTAGTAAATATGAAGGTATTGAGACATAGGGTGTGTTTGTGTAAGAATAAATAAACTTTTTCGTTCGTGTGTGTACAAGATAAGAAAAGATGCATCGTGACAATTTTTTTGTGGTTATCGTTGTATTTCTATCTTTAAAATTGCTTTAGTTGCAAAATTATGCGTTCACATTTGTAGAGTCTTATTTGTTTTTGTTTCGGTAATTCGGCAAGGGAAGCCACTGATGGTCTTTCTAGAAAGTACTTAATTGAAACCAAAAAAATTCCTAACAGTCTTTCTGTCTGCTCTCCAGGGTCCAGCATGTGTTCTCCCTATCAACGACATCCGCGGCATCGAAGGCGTGGGCTACGAGAAGGGAGAGAAGATCCTCCGTTGCAAGCTGGCAGCCGTGTACCGTCTAGTCGATCTGTTTGGATGGACTCAGAGTTAGTGGTCTTTTCTTAATGCACAGAATAGATAATAGTAGTTACGTACAGAAAACCCACTCATCGAAGACGCTTAAATAAATAGCGACTCTCGCGACTACATAATAAAGTGCAATGCTTGCAAATATTATCGAAATTCTAACTTTTAAACTTTCGCGTTCCATAATATATAATATATTTAAAGCGGCGGTAGCGTAATGGCTAAGGCGTCGGACTTGCGATCAAGTGGTTGCGGGTTCGAACCCCACCCAGTGCACTACCGTCGTTAACCCACTCCTAACACAAGCGTTAAGCTTAGCTGGAGGGGTTAACGAGATTACTAGTAATGTGTGACCCACGTTACTAGTAATCTTTTAAAAAAAATAAAAATATATATACACCTGGAAAGAACGCGATCAATAGGCGTTATATACCTTAGAATTGCCTGACGTTTCGACCAGGTTGCTCTGAACGTGGTCACATGCTGACTAAATGGTGTATTTTAATTCGAGAAATAATGTTAGAACATTTGATATCCTTTACACTAAAGAATACATCAAAACGAGTACTTACATGAATTTTGAAAGTAAAAATTTTTAGGGAGCAATTCGATAATAATGCACGAGAATTGAGACTAGGTAAAGAGACGCGTCACGTTTAGGCCCATCTCTTTGCATGAGAGAAATGAAAGATATAACGTAGAGAGCATTAGGAAGAGAGAGGCATCTATTTTTAAGGAGATTTACACTGTCACACGTATAATGTTTTATTTGTTTTCATTTTTGTGTCCTACCAGCCGGTATCACAGGCCAGATAACTGCCCGCCTCAATACTGCGGTGGAATCGGTCCTCACGACTCCGCGAGGGCTGTTACCTCACGAGGTCACCGCTTCGTCACTCGTGAAGGTCGACATGCAGGGTGCCGTGCAAGACCAGGGCACCACCAACTTCCCTGTTAATGTTGAAGGTAGGAAAGTTATTATGATTTGACGTCAGGTTTCATTGTTTCTTTTTGTGATCGTTTTTATTATATAAAAAAAGTATTCATATAGCGGGGAAACATCTATTATTTTTCTTTCTAAAAACTACTTGGCGGATAATTAACATTTAAAACAGAAAACATAATATCGATCGTGAATTTACGGTGAACGGATTTCTGTGTTGTTGAATTTGCTAGACATCAATTAAAACCATTTTTTGTATGGTTTTCCATATGATAATGAAATTGTTATAGTATTGGGCAACATAAATTTTAATGCTATTGGTACATATCTAATTAAATGAACTAAAGCGGTATACACCTTAGTTCACTTTGTTAAAATTGGTTGACTAACACAAAGTAAAGGCCAAGAAAAGAAAGCTCCCTGTGGGATACCTAAAGCAAATAGGGTTTTAGGTCGTAATTTTAGTTGAAATGTACATAATATGTTATGTAAAGTTGAAGTTATCTAAATCAAGTACAGTTTATTTCTAGTATCAAAATGCTTGTATCTTGAAAGAGTGATTGTTGGATGTCAAGAACAGTCAAAGGCCGTGGAAGGATCCTGTCATATTCTGACATATGTGTTTTTCCGTATACAGGTTTCTCGTTGCACGCGTCGGTGCACGCGGCGCGCCCGGACGTGCGGTGCG
Organism: Euplagia quadripunctaria; assembly: GCA_963859945.1. NCBI lineage: Eukaryota > Metazoa > Arthropoda > Insecta > Lepidoptera > Erebidae > Euplagia > Euplagia quadripunctaria. The sequence goes on from OY982586.1 coordinate 12,952,958, forward strand.
TGGTGCACGTGCGCGCGCCGGGCGCGCTGGCCGTGTCGGCCATGAAGAGGGGCCTCCTGCCGCTCTGCGGAGAGGCCGCGCTGCTCGGGGACATCGCATACCATCGAGTGCCTAACGGTGAGACTCACTACAACACACATGCTTTTCATTAAGATACCGCTCACGTTTAAATTGTTTTCCTATCCCTCGTGAACATTGTTCGCTCTGCCCCTGCCCTGCCCCTGATGTATGTGTTTAATGATCAGTTGAGTTGAAGCGAGAAACTAAATAAACTGATATTCGTGTTTATAATATTAGGATATATTAGAGGATTTTCGTCTAGTTCAAGATCACATTATCAAGAAAATGAAATGATCCAAGGTGTCTGTGTTACACCTTTGATTTACCTTAATTTTTTTTTTTGCAGGCATCCTAGATAACGAAGAACGCGACAAGCTGGTCCGCGCCCTGGGCCCCTCCGCCAAGGTCCTGATGCTGACCTCCGCGGGAGCTCTCTGCTGCGGAGCGACGCTAGAGGAGGCGTTCTTCCAAGCTCGGAACCTGACTGCGGCGTGTGACGTGCAACTGAGACTGGCCTCAGTTCCCGTGGATGAACTGGCGTTAATCGATGAGGAGACCAGGAGACAGGTGAGTGGATTTTATTAAGTAAGTCGAATATAGTATATTTTGTACTGCACCTCTGAATCTTTCTTTCAAAATGCAAGTTTGATTATACTGGTGTCCACTGGGACAACATAACTCAGCAGATACGAAAATTCTCGATGTATTTAGTAATAATCTGTGTGTACGTCCTTCAGATGTATGAGGCGTCTCGCAAGCCACCATCGGATGCAGGCAAGTGGCGCGTGGGCGGCGAAGAGTTCGAGGCTCTCATGCGCATGTTGGACAACGCGGGCTTCCGCACTGGCTACATCTACAGGCACCCGCTCATCAAGGTACGTACAACCTGCGCGTCTAACGGTTGCTCATGCGCACGTTGGACAACGCATGTGAGTCAGATGCGCTTTCAAGGCAATCAATGTCGTGACTGGAATAACATATAACTATTTATGGTTAATGTTAAAAGCCCTCGGTTTTAATCCGAACAATTGTTCCAAATATTACCCCCCTGAAATGCATCGATGGTGGTCACGGGTGGATTGGTGTCATACGCCTGTATTGTCTTGTTTAACTAATGTGTGTAATCTCCCTTAGAACGACGTGCCTCGGCCCAAGAACGATGTGGAAGTCCCTCCGGCCGTGTCCTCCCTCGGGTACCTGTTGGAGGAGGAGGAACTGTACAAGCAAGGGTAAGTGGTATTATAATCTACTATCTCTTGACCGCGGCTTCGCTCGGGAACATACTTTTTTTTCTGGATGAAAGATACCCTATGTCCGTTTCTGTACCCCTAACAACGTCAATTTAGGCTTTCGTAACAGTGGTGCCGATTCTGTTACATCACTCTCTAAACTATATTCCGACTAAATTTTCTTCATATAAGATGTGTATCTAGAAGACTGGAATAAGACCTTGTTTCGAAGTGTAAACACTGCGAAACAAGGTCTTATTCCAGTCTTATTTCCAGTCCAGTCAGTCTTATTTCAAATGTAAACAAGTCGACAGTGCGACAGATATGTCGCAATCGAAATAAGCAGTTTATTTGTCGACTATAGTCTGAAACGCTTAAATTAACTTTAATACCACGTAGCGAGAACCGCTATCGGTTGAATGCGTCTTCGTAGGTGTCGATTAAAATAACGTCATCTTAGTTCGTTTTGAACAAGTTTTTATACGGCATTTGAATAATTGGGAACTATCGCTGCTTGGCAATTATACGGCATTTGAATAAATGGGGACTCTCGCTGCGTAGAAATAAAGTTGAGTATACGTTGACAGGTTTTAGTGAAATTTAGTGGTGCTGAGAAATTGATGCCAATAACAAATAGACCTTGTTACGAAGAAGCCAAGGTTGATTTCAAATGAAGAAATTAAGTTAGGTTTTAGTTTAGTGAGTGTTCAATAGAATCGGCACCAATATGTATGTATTTACAAAAAATAAATACAATGCGTTTGTCTACGCTTGACACACTGGAGCCAAATAAAAAACCCAATATTTAACAAATTATGTATAATGAGAGAACTGTGTAAAATTAAGGGCGCTTCGCGGTGGTCGAATCGTGAGTTACAATATTTATAAATCTTTATGTTGAACAAGGGTGTAGCGGCTTGTAGGATAGCAACACTTGTGTTGCCATTTTATGTAGAAATTTATTATGAGCTTGAGCCGAAACATCCTCCCGCCTCGTTGAAAGTACGTTTTCAACTGTTTGAGTCTTCCTTTAGTAGCGGACAAAGGCGGACGAGCGGTCTTCTAATGCATCCTCTTATTGTGTTGATGTCCGCCACACGCGACACTCCATCTGACCCGTAGAACAATCGTGAAACCCGACCAAGTCTCCAACTTAAGGGTGGCACATTATCTTCTTGGATGAGTACCATGTCTCCGATGTTGAGCTTAGAGGTATCAGTCTTCCATTTTGTTCTCTGCTGCAGTTCCACTATGTATTCTTTCTGCCATCTGTTCCAAAAGTGCTGGCGGAGCCTTTCAAGAAGTTCATAGCGGTCGCGATTGATCTCGTTGGAACCTTGTAACTCTGGTGATGGCAGTGCAGTCATTGGTCTTCCAATGAGGAAGTGCCCTGGAGAAAGAGGAAGGAAATCGTTAGGAGAGGATGAGATAGGACATAAGGGGCGGCTATTTAGTATGGCCTCCACTTGTGCCAACAATGTTGACATTTCTTCGAACGTTAAGTGGCTATTTCCAATGACACGTTTTATGTGAAACTTCGCGGACTTAATTCCGGCCTCCCATATACCACCGAAATGAGGAGCGTACGTGGGAATAAAATTGAAGTTTATGTTATTTTGATTTGCATAATCACACAAAGGGTTTGAATTATTTTTCAAAAAGCTGCTTATTTCCTTGGAAGCAGCCACAAAATTTCTTCCATTATCGGAGAAAATTTCAACCGGCTTTCCTCTGCGTGCTATGAACCTACGAAGTGTCATCACAAATGCATCCTTTGATAAATCACTGACTGCTTCCAAATGCACGCACTTATAGCGTAAACAAATAAATAAACACATATAACACTTAATTAAGCGACTACCACGACCCTTACGGTCTACAATATTGAACGGACCGCCGTAGTCCAGGCCTACAGACATGAATGGGTAGTCAGTTGTAATCCTTTGTGCAGGAAGATTACCCATTTTTGGATTTAATGTTTTAGCTGCAATTCTTCTACAACTAACACAACGGTTTACTACTCGTCTAGCAAGCCGCCTACCATTCACTGGCCATACCGCCTGTCTAATGGAATACAATAGTTGTTGAGGCCCTGCATGCATATTGGCTACATGCTCCCGTTCGAACAACAATTCAGTAAGTCTATGGGAGGCGTGAAGCAATACAGGATGTTTCTTTTCGTAGGCACAAGCGGAAGCATCGATCCTTCCGCCTACTCGTATGACCTTGCAGTTTTCATCAAAAAATGGCGATAATGACAATATTTTAGATTTTGTGTGCAACGGATTATTATTGAGTAATTGATTATATTCAACTGTAAACGACTGACGTTGCGCAATAGAACATAAAACATAAAATGCCTTACTTAATTCGTCTACAGTCAAATGTGATAACATTTTATTACGAGGATTTTTAAGATTAAAAATAAAACGCTTTACATAACCCATTATCCTTTGTAGCCTATTTACCTTTGAATAATTGTTAAAGTTAATAATCGGTTCGAAAGTAGTGACGGCAGTCACGGCAGTACATTTTATTTCTGGCAATGCATCCAGATCACATTTATTTAACCTAGGCCATTCTGACTGATCTTTAGATAAGAAATCCGGACCGCACCACCATAGCTTCATAGAAGCTAACTGGCTGGAATTGACACCACGGGAAACAAGATCCGCTGGGTTTAATGAAGTGGGAACGTAACGCCAAGACTCTGGATTAGTTAAGTCGGAAACTTCTAGGATTCGATTGGCTACAAAAGTTTTTAGTTTCTTGGGATCGTTATTTAGCCAAGCCAACACGATACTCGAGTCACACCAATGAACAATATTTGCGGGATGGTATCTTAAGGAATCTGTCACTGACTTACACAAGCGAGCAGCGAGTAAGGCTGCGCATAGCTCGAGTCGCGGTATGGTTGTGGGTTTCACTGGTGCGACCTTGGACTTAGCGCACAATAACCTGACACTAACATTATTATATGCATTCACTGATCGCATGTATATACACGCACCGTAAGCATACTGTGAAGCGTCACTGAAAGAATGCATTTCTATATTAATAGGGTTGTCACACAATACTAATCTAGGAATTTCGAGGTTTTTGAGATACGATACGTTTCTTTGAAATATATTCCAGCTGTTTTCAATTTCTTTAGGTACTGGTTCATCCCAATCTAATTTTTGGAGCCATAACCTTTGTAGTAATATTTTAGGATGTATAATAATAGGGCTTAGAAGACCTAAGGGATCAAATATTTTAAAAGACTGTGATAATATTGATCTTTTGGTTGCAGGTATGTTTCCTATATTACTGATAGTAGGGAAATGTAAATTATCAGTACTTGGATTCCAACCCAAACCCAGAGTGCTAGTTGACTCACTGAACGTTAAGCTTTCTTTACTATTTGCTAAATTAGAAGTTTGAGAGAATGTTGACAGATTGCATTTGTACTTTCTTAATGTGAAACATCCAGAACTTAATACCTTTGAGACTGAGTTTTGTATATAATGTATCTGACCTTCAAAATCACTACCCGTAATGAGGTCATCGACATAGAAATCATGTTTAATTATGTTTTTTATCAGCTCATCATCACATTCTTTACCGAGTTGATAAATACAACGAGTACTTAAATAGCTGGCACTAGCCGTACCATAGGTTAGGGTATTTAATTTAAGAATTTTGATTGGTTGTGATTCCTCCTCCCTCCATAGTATTAATTGTAAATCACGATCAGCTTCAGTAACCTCCACTTGTCGGTACATTTTCTCGATGTCTCCCGTTAAGAGGTACTTATACTGCCTAGCTCTTACCAGGATAGAAAAAAGGGAGTCTTGTATGTTTGGACCTGACAATAAAATATCATTCAGTGAGTAACCAGATGATGATGGTGCAGAACCATCGAAAACTACTCTCAATTTAGTGGACTCACTTGAACCCTTGACTACGGCATGATGGCATAGAAAATAGGAGGGATCAGGCTTTACCGGAACCTCAGTCATATGGCCTAACCGCATGTATTCGGCTATGAACTCTGAATACTCGGCTTTCAGGCTTGGATTTCGCTTAAATCGCCTTTCTAAATGTAAGAACCTTTTTTTAGCGAGTGCATAGGTATCTCCTAAGCAATCAGCAGAATCTATTAAAGGCAATTTCACATGAAATCTACCGTTGTCTAATCTTATCGTATTTGATAAAAAATGTTGTTCGCAATATTTGTCTTTTTTGCTTAGAATAGCCCTTTGGGGAACCTCTTCGAGATTCCAGAATATAGGAAGCATTTTGTCTACTTCACTGTTTGGATTGTGTGAAATGTGATTGCATTGTATAGACTTAGTATTTGATTTATTTGTGTATATAGGGCCTGAAATTAGCCATCCTAGCTTAGAGTTATGTAATTTAGGATATGGGGGACCTAAGGAGCGTTGTTCGTTCCCTATGATGTCCCAAAATAAGTCTGCTCCGATCAGCACGTCAATCATGGACGGCTGGTAAAAGGTAGGATCGGCCAGTTTAATATTTTTAGGTAATTTTAAGTTTTCTATGCTGATAGGAGCTTTAGGTAGCTCAGAAGTTAGCTCATTTAGTACGAGGCATGATGTTTGCACAGAAAATAAAGTTATTAACGAATTAAATTGAGCCGTGCATGTTTCTATCATATGATTTGATCGGTTATTGCCTATTCCTATCACTTGTACATTGTCTGTGCAAGTAGGTTTCAAGGCTAGTGTACTTTGTAGTGATTTGGTAATAAAAGTAGATTGACTACCGCTATCCAATAATGCACGGACCTTTGTCCTTTGATTTGTGCTTGGATTACAAACTTCAATGAGAGCTGTTGACAAAAGTACTTGTTTATCTTGTGTAGAATAGCTAACCATAGTTTTATCATAGTTAGGAGCATCATCACTGTTCGAGATATTAGATACCGAGGCTAAAGGTGAATGAAGTAAGGTGTTATGTCGCCTTTTACACTCGCGACACGGTCCCATGCGACACTCATTCAGTGGGTGTCCTTGACGAAGGCAATTAGAACACAATTTATATTTTTTAACATCACTTAATCTTTCTTGAACGCTCTTTGATTTGAAAACTAAGCAGTCATAAATCCGATGACTGCCCTCACAAATAATACACACAAAATTGTTTGTCTTTGGTGAATTAATGGTAGTAAAAGCTTTGGTGTGTGAGTGAGTGGTGTGCGATTTGCTAATAACGTGATTATTATTGGATACACCTTGGCTTTGTACAGTCGGAGTCAGAAGTTTAGTGTTATTATTTCTATTAATTATAGATTCTAAAACGTCTGCACGATCTTTTAAGAATTTGTGGAATATTGTTAACGTAGGTATTTCGTCGAGAGTATTTTGATATTCTTCCCATTTTATGTGAGTTTGATTATCTAATTTTAAAGAAAATATATAAATTAATAACATATCCCATTTGTCTGTAGGTTGGCCTAGGGTAGTTAAAGCACGTAAATTCTTAGTCATGTGATCTACTAAAAATCGTAACGACTTATCGGACTCACGCGTTAGGGATGGGACATTTAGTAAACACTTAAAGTGATGATTAGTAAGAGCCCGCGTATTGTTGTAGCGGTCACAGAGAAGTTTCCACGCTTCAGGATAGTTTTGTGATGAGATTTCGAGATTGCTAATTATTCTAGCCGCTTCCCCTTCGAGATACGAAACTAGATAATGAAATTTATGAACATGAGAAATTTTACAATTTTCATGAATCAAGTTGTTAAATGTGTCATGAAATTCTAGCCAGCGGAAATAAGTCCCGTCAAATTTCGAAATCTGAATTTGTGGTAATTTGAAACCCATGCTATTGCTGACTTGACAATCGTGCGAGCAACGAGTATCATGAAAAACTGATTCGCTCCTCTGAGGAAGTTCAACCTTATTATGATCATCTATAATTTTCTTTGTGGCTGCCATAATTACAATAAATTCATGCTCAATGCTTTCACGTTCATTAATTTCTTTAGATAAATTTTCGGAATTCAAAACCTCTATTTGCCCCTGCAAATCATCATATCTCAAGGATAAAGCTTCAAATTTGCCAAGCTTAAGTGTTAACTCAGCTAAATCAATACTTGTCAATTCCTCTTTCTGGCTTATATTGCTTAAAAAACTTTTAAACTTTGTTATTTGACCCTTTATTGAACTACGTTTTACATTTAATTCTTTAAGTTCTTTTAAATTGCATTTATACTCCTCTGTGGAGGTAGTCATGACGATAGCTAATCAGAGAAAGTACGACAAATTATATTTAAAAAAAAAACAATAATTATAATTGCAACGTATAAGCCAACAGACAAACTGACAAATTAATAATAAATAAAATTCTCACGCTCCTCGTTTCGTTAGTACATACGGACACGCCCCTCTGCCTCAGCCGTAATAGTTTGCCCAGTCCCAACAGTGGGTGAACAGGCTGAACTCGTGTGGGCGGCTTCCGTCACTCTGAAATGTTCCGGCAAACACAATGTAAAATCGTTTGTAACAATTGAGGCGACAACTGTACCTTTTTGTTTAGAATGGGCCACCAACTCGGCGTATTTGCACTGTTATTGTTACAATTAAGTATAACGCCAAGTAAACTTTATTGAAAGTAATAGAAATATATACTAAACTTATGATATTTCAACATAAATTGTAGAAAATAATTAACAATTTTAAGATGTGGGTAGAAAATTTTCACAAAATAATTCAACTTTATCGAAAGTAATCGTTGAATTTACGTAAAAATAAACTTGTTTATTAACATTGATTGTGCTAAAACTATAAGAGAAATTGTATGCAGCAAGTTTTGACCGTAAAAAATAGATTTTTAAGGAATTTGGATCTGTAGGTAGGTGAGGACGTGACAAAGGAATGTTAGGATTTGGGCACTTATCTCATGAAATCCGCCGATGGTGTGCAGCTTTGGATGCTCCACTGGCCTTGGCTTGATGTCAGCAAACGCGCCTTCCAGCTGCCGTCCTTCTAACGTGATATTTCGTCTTCTTTGGGCCGACACGCGATGACGCAATGTTTTTTGTACAGGTTAAATTTTCGTATATTTAGTTATTTCCCCTCATGGGCCACCAAAATATGTCTACGCTTGACACACTGGAGCCAAATAAAAAACCCAATATTTAACAAATTATGTATAATGAGAGAACTGTGTAAAATTAAGGGCGCTTCGCGGTGGTCGAATCGTGAGTTACAATATTTATAAATCTTTATGTTGAACAAGGGTGTAGCGGCTTGTAGGATAGCAACACTTGTGTTGCCATTTTATGTAGAAATTTATTATGAGCTTGAGCCGAAACAGCGTTTCAAATAAGAATAGGAACATCAATGAACTTAATCTGTCACTTGCAAAGTACGATTTGCGGCACAAAACTAGTTTGCGTAACATTCTTTTTCTTACTTTTTAGGTCTAGTATTACCGAATCTAATGATTTCATAATATCTATTTTATAGAGTATATATATATATTTATACATAATATGTATGTATTTAAATTATAAATATGTTTATCAGAAGTCTGGTTACTATAGTACAGGCTATGCTTAGTTAGGATCTAGAAAGCTCTATGTTATATGTCCGAGAGTATTATATCATAACACGGTCACCCATCCTCAGATATTGGAAGAAAGGCCAGGGCAAGACCGGCGAGCGCACCCGCTGGCTGAACTCCCCCAACGTGTACCAGAAGGTGGAGGTGCTGGAGACGGGCACCGCAGACCCCAAGAAGATCACCAAGGTAGAATATCTCAGGGTTGAGGCTGAGTAACTCTGCTGCTCGCTGTACACTAAGAACACTTCTATTCCGTTAATTGAAGAAAGCATTTAAGTATTGGGTAATTAACTGCATATTTTACCGTAATTAATTTTAATTGAACAATAAAAAAACTGTTTACGATTGAATCTCTTCAAATTAACGGAATTTAAGATGTTTATAGACCTTTATAATGTATATTACTAGACAAACTGTTCTCAACTAAAATATGTTAAACAAGGCGTTGCCCGCGACTTCGTTCGCGTAGAAATTGAAATCTATCAAACGGGAAACATACGTTTTTGCCTGGGATAAAGAGTAGCCCATATGCTAGACTATAATTTACCTCTGTGTCAAATTTCATCGAGATCCGTGCAGCCGTTCTGGCGTGATTGGAAAAAACATCCATCCATCCAAATTCTCACATTTATAATAACTGTGCCGTGGAGTTTCACCTGAGTTTTACTCTGCTTCCAATTTAGTAGTACTTGCCTGTAGACGCTTCCAATTTCAAGAGACTCACATGCGTGTCGCCGACTCTTTACTGGTGTGATACCAAGGCCTCACAGAAAACCGACAAAAACAAAACCTCTCGTTGTATTTCGCCGAGCGAGTGAGGTTACCGGAGGCCCTAACCCTTCCCTCTCTCTACTTTAAGCCATCTCCCACCCCCACCACTCTCCCCTCTCCCGTCTTCGCTCCCTTCCCCTACTCCCACCTTAAAGGGCAGCAACGCACTTGTGACTCTTCAGTTGCAGATGCCCATGGGCGGCGGTAATCACTTAAAATCAGGCGATCCGTCTGCATTATTTTCAATACTTAAAAGTAATCACATTCCGTCATCGGGAAAGCGTCATCGCTAGTTATAAGTCCCGCAAACGCGATATATTATACTCGAACTTATACTAAAACTACACGTAGATGACGCCATTAGAACAAAAATATAAAAAATACACACATAACACTCACACAGTATCCCTGACGGAGTAAGCAGATACGCATTAAACACCCAAATTTTGCCAACTGTACTTTGGTCCCAATAACAAAATAGAGTCGAGCAATTTGGGAAAAAAATGGGAAAATGAGTTTATTAAAAAGGGAAAGGTATGAAAAGGGATATTGTTAAATGCCGATTCACACATATCAGTGCAGTCACAGTACTCAGTCACTGACACTGAGAGGTGTGGATGCGTTCATAGAGAATGTATGCAAGAATAATTACTTCGGTGGCGGTACTGATATGTGTGAATGGGCCTTTGTACTCCAGCAGGCAACAGCTGGCAAGTCCGATTCCTCTAACAATAGAAAGATTGCTCTAGTAATATACATATATGTAGGTCTTTATGGGTGTATAGGATAATCGAGGAGTCATCCTCGACTAGGTAGTGTTGATAGGCTGATCAAATAGTACAGGTACCGGGTGATGTCATCGTGATTGGTGATGAATGATGAGGGAGAATGGTGTTTCATGGAGCAGTGGCTACGACAATTTGTCGGCAATATTGATGTATAATAAGAAGTAACGCGAAACGAGTAACGTTTGGACGTGTCCATTTCGTTACCGTTTTAAAAACACGATTGTATTATTTAATTTCTGTTTACGTTACATATATTAATGTGTATCGATCTAGTGGGGCCACTCGAGTTAGACCGAAAAAACTACGGGCAATGCTTTGTTTGTTCAATGTACCTCACGAATTTATTAACAAGATCCAATTGCGCCTACTACCTACTATTATCATAATTTTGCATTTACAATAAAATGTAGAAAAACAGCGAAAAATTTGGTAATAGTGAAGAACTCTAAGGTACATTGGTAATACATAACAAGTGTGCTTTTTCTGCATGTATGAATTCAAATTACAGAGGGCCCTGCTGGGCAGACAAAACTTTCTTGCTGGATTTCTCCTGTTCTGTTAAAGATCCCTTGGAGTTAATACATGAATCGAGAGGTACATTGGCACAAGTTACGATCACTATTATTTTTATGTATTCAGAGCATAATACAACCGCGGGCTCCGCTGGATGAATCAGGCGATTTATTGTAGTTTCTATCAAAATAGTTGCGGTACATTGGATCTTGTTAATAAATTCGTGAGGTACATTGAACAAACAGCATTGCCACTAGTTTTTTTGGTTTAACTCGAGTGGCCCCGGTAGATCGATACACATCATTTATAATGCTAAATTCAATTTGTATTTGTTAGAATCAAAACTTCCATGAGTTGTATTCAATAATTAAAGATATGGGTTGTAGTCTTTCAGAGAAGCCGGACCACTTTTACTTGTGGCTTCGGTGTTGTGTGTGCCGTGTGGGGCACACAGCTATATCTTTAATAGAGTTTAATGTCAAAGTAATTTACGTATAGTTCTTGGTTGGTTGTTATTATACATCAATGTGATTACAATAGTATCTTCTTGAAGTTTAAGAAGCTAATACTTGTCTTACGTATTAGGTATAATGATTAAAATATACCCAAACATTTATTAGAAGCACGGCCTTAGGACCACGTGCTACTTAGCGGAATATGAAATATTTTAAATTACATTGAGTTGAATTGAGAATAGTGTATGTTTTTAAACGAAATTACTATTGGTCAACTCAGTAAATACAACAATACAATTCGAAACTCGCTCAATGAAATCCAATTAAATAGACTTATTTATAATAATAATTTTATCATCACCAATACGTAAATCACAATATTGTTATAATATCCTATAGTCAGCAGAGGGCGCCACAAAGGAATTCATAACTCCACAGTGGCGCCGCCTGGTGGTACAAAGATGCATTTATACGCTCATTGATATACAATACTAAGAGATTAGTATCTTAGGGTCGCATTACAGAAACTGAATCAAGTCTCACACACAATGTTCAACCAATAGGGTATTAGACTTTCAAGTTTAATCAGTATCTTTTTACTTAACGTCAAAACAGTAACATTTATGTATGAAATAACAAGGCATGACGTCACACTTAGTGTTGTAATAAAAAATACCTTAAAATAAATATTGATGACAATGTTCAGAGTGAAAACTTTCGTGAGTGGTATTTATGTTAGTTAAAGTACATGGTTCTACTCAACGTGTATATTTCGGGGATGCCCTACTAGTTTAGGACCCGACGGGGGCCCTATATCAAGGGATGAGGCGTCCTGCCGCGTCGGTTGCAGGTGCCAGTCTGGATTGTCGCCTGTCCAACCGATTCACTTATCATAACCACCGCCGGAATGTGGACGCCTGCGTTTCCATTGCGTTGTGTGTTGCGAAGTCTTTTATCACAGGCACCGTGGTACATACTGAACTCACTGTGTCACTATTTGGAGCCGTACGTGTTTCGTGGAACATCAGTTTCAAGGCCGTTCGCCAGGCTGGTGGTAATGCCCACCCATTGTCTCTATTGAATGTCCTCGTGACAAAGTTTATTTTTAATTGCAAAACCAAATTTTAAAAGTAAATGACTTGACGATAGCTAAGTATGAAGTCACGGGTTGTTATTTCATAAAAGTGTTCTACAAAACCGTTTTGTCGTTTAATAAAGACACGATTTTTTGACTTGACAATCATCTACGTATCACTCGGATGATCCTAGGTTCATTAAAACATTCTGCAACTAGTTTTAACCTATTCTTGAGTTTCGAGAAGGCTTCTGTGATATGTCTCTAAAAAATTACAAATAATATTTACTTTTGTCTATATTGTACATCAATGATCTATATTTATTAAGAATGTAACTCATTACATTTCGTTACTTTAACTTAAACTTTGCTATTTAAATTACAATTTATTAAAACTACGATTTGTAACGAAATGGAATCATGGCAGATTTAGACACAAGATTGTGTAATAGTTATACAATTTATTCAAACGCAGAATTAGTCACCATTTCTATATGTCATCCTTGTTATACAATCAGCCTCCCGGCAAAAAAAGTGTCATATCACAAAAAAAGTGTCATATCACATATTAGGTACGTTTAACATTTTTGTAGAATTGAATAGCAAATGTTACATTTGGTCAGCTGTAAAAACATCGTTATTAGCTCAGTGAAAAATAGAACAAAGCTCCCTTTTTCACAGACATAAAAGTCGTGTCTTCTCGAAATAGCTGTTTTTGTATTATGACACTTTTTTTGCCGGGAGGCGATATTATTTGTAGTATCTTTATCTCTATGATTTCTAAATAAATATTCTGTAATATAGCAGTTGTGACTGATTCTCAGTTCGTTATTGTCTATAAACAAATATTATTCTCATTTTATTTTACAACATTCCATATAATACTAACATTTTATTTTTAATATATCACATTATTTTTTATATTTTTACTTGGGATTTTTTGGGTAGTGGCATTTATATTTTTTATTTTATTTTTATATAACATTTTTGAGTACACGTTTACTTTTATATACATGTTATAAATACGTATAAAGTTTTGGATAATCATAGCTATTGTCTAATAGATGGTCGATGAACATGATGTTAACCAACTTATTTATAGTTTAAAGATAACTTAGATTTTAAGAATTTCTTGCGAAAAGTAGTAACTGAGCGGTTATATATATTTTGTGCTCAAAATAGCTCAAAAACTTCTTTTTTCATATGTTTTCTTTTTGCTGCGAAATCATCATCAAATCGTGAAAACATGAGAGTATATTTTATTCAGATAATATAAGGAATATATAACACAAAAAAGTTTTATATTATAATTAATTGCTTGAGGCTAAGTGTGTATAATTAGAGAACTAGAAGAAACTTTTTGATATTAAGTCCTATTCTATTTTTATTGCTTTTACTGAAATACATCTGTATGTTATTATTATGATTTTGATTATTATTATTATCAAAAAGTTTCCAGGGACTGTGTAAAACAAGCTTTCATATAATTGTGCTTATAGATATGTTACAAGAATATATAAATCTATAGTAATTATTAAAAATATAAAAAACCAATAACAATTCTATATTTTAACGCTTCACTCACATAATGAAATGCTTTTGATAATTGTGTTTTTATGTTACTTAAGTTTTGTGTTTTTCTTTACTAATATAATAATGTTTTCCAGTGGGTGGACGCTAACAACGAAGAGGTAATTTCGACGATATTTTAATAATAAATTATTTCATTTTGACATAATTCTTTGACAAGAACGCGATGTTTAAAAAAATTTTTTTCAATATTTTCTTTGTCTGAATTTAAAATGAGAACTTATACCTACGGCAAAAAAGTGTCATATCACAAAAAGTGTCATATCACATGTTAGGTACGTTTAACATTTTTATAGCATTAAATAGCAAATGTTGCGTTTGGTCAGCTGTAAAAATATCGTTATTATATTATGTTTTGTTCAATTCACCGGCATAAAAATCGTGTTATCTCGAAATAGCTGTTTTTGTATTATGACATTTTTTTTGCCGGGAGGCGATATTTAATTCCGATACCCTTATAAAATGACAAGTATTGGACGTCTTTGTTCTTTAAATAAATTTTAATGTTGTGCTCTACAACACTTTATAAATTCAATCACCATACTATTTCGTTATTTGATTTTCTTTATAATTCTTAAAAAAAGCCACTAAAAAAAATTATGTCATAAAAGACTTACATGGTTTTCTAATGCATGCCATTGTCAGGACTGGACCAAATTGAAATGCAGCTTTCAAATAAAAAAAGAATCATCAAAATCGGTTCACCCAGTCGAAAGTTCTGAGGTAACAAACATTAAAAAATACAGTCGAATTGAGAACGTGTGAAATGATTTCAACATTTTCTATTTTTAATCAACTTCAAAAAAGGAGGAGTCCTTTTTTGAAGTTGATTAAAAATAGAAAATGTTGAAATCATATTATGCAGATTTTTTGTGATTTTCTCAAATGAAATTTTCTCAGTTGTATTTTACGTTACATTTTCGAAGCAACACATAGGAATATTATGTTAATGTGTAAACCCTATCAAAATTTGTACATGAATAATTAGACAAACAAAAATTGGATTTAATAACTTTCAGAGTGTGAATGTCAGGAATTATGTCAAATGTAATTTTCTTTTCTTCTCTTTTCTTTACTTTTCAAAGCTTCTTCTAAAACACTTTCGGGGTCTCAGGATTTTTCGTCGTGAAGTCCATATTACCACTAGTGAAATAGACTTTTGCTATATCCTTAAGATAAATTGGATTAAATGTATATTCAACAGCATTTCATTATTACATCCCTGGTTTAGAATAAATTTTATTCGAACATCGAGTCTGTACAGTGTAGTTTGGTTAAAATATTGGTAGTTATGTTGCCACATGTAAATACTTCATCCCGTTTCCTTGCACGACCTTATATTTTTCTTCCCATTTATCCTTCGAGCCCTGCCTGTAATTCGCACAAATTTATATAAAACTTTAGGGCTTTAAATTTAATAGGAAAATGTCACATCAGTAATTTTTTTTTCTTTAAGGCTGTGCTAGAATGTCATTAGTGTTTTGTATGTTTTATTTTTAGTAAAAAAAGTGCTTTTTCTAGAGTTTTGTCAGAGAAAATGTAGCTTTAAAACATGCTTAGTTATGTAAAAAAAGTTTGCTTTGCATGGGGAATGAATTGGAATGTGCTTATGCCCGAAATGCGAAAAATCTGTACTGTACACGCTCGATGTATTACCAGGAGTAAAAAAAACGCAATTTTTATCCTATTTTATATTTTTTTTTGTCTTTCTTCGCACAAGTCTTTACTATTTTTTTAGTATTAAAGTATAAATGCCACCTATCATTATCCTTGAACTAACCTTTTCCAAACGGAAAATGATAAATATTTGTGATAAAAAATATTTGTCGACTTTCCGCTACACATGTTGGCAACATTGTTACTAATTTCAATTTTTTCTCTTTTTTTCTATCACGTTTGGTGACTACACTACGGAAACGGAACTTCAATGTGCGAATAAAATGAAAATATCCTGAAAATAATGATTGATATGATTACACAATGAAATCATAAATCGTGGGGTTGTCATGGCACTTATGGCGCACAATGACGTAAACTGAATGACCACATGAAAATAAAATGATTATCTTTAATGGTGTAACGAAATGGAATAAAACTTACAACTATTCCTGATTAAAAAAATCCTTTGTATTACATTACACCATTAACAATGTCATTCAATGACACTGCTAACCAATACACCCACAACCATACATACGTACATTACGTAACACAATGGAACTTACTGACGTAAAATGTTGACAACATCTGATGAAAATCGTGCACGTAACGAAATGGAACACGAAAATTCGTTACCTATTGAATGTATGGTAACAAAATGGAACAATGGATCTACGTTATAATATTGGCATTGGTCATCGATGTGATGGACACAGTGGGTACAAGACGGTTCACCAGCGCACTCCAGCACGCCGGTCAAGATTGACACCCTACAGTTCGTGCCGAAGAACACAAATCCCAAGGAATTCAAGCAATTGCAGCAACAGGTAAGTGAATCATCCTATTTACTTAGTCAGATTAGAATGTTGAAAGGATGAGGATGAATGAGGATGTTTTATGGCATCTGTGAGTGGGTAGGCCCCGAAAGACGTATACTGACCAGATCGGCAGTGCACTAAAGAAGGGCCAAGTTTAAAGCACCCGTAACTGGCGAGCGGGTGTGAAAGGTCTGATGAATGTGGAAGGGGCATGTACGTCAGGATCGGGATGGGAATAGGGTGTGAGGATATGAATATGGTATGGACGGATTAGAGTCTTCCGATGCCACAAGTACCACCTCTACCCTACGTTTAGTTCACACGTAAAGATAAGTACTCTAGATTTTAGGTCTCGCGAACAGAACGGAGTGCCAGAGCTCAAGTATGAAGGTTAAGTGGTCTAGGAACTCGTAAACCAGTTGATGTTGGCAATATAATATACTTATCGGCGTGAGAACATTCATTGCGCGATACAGGATTTGCAGTTACTATGTAGTTCTGGTTGTCTCCGCTAGATGGCGCCGAAGTAGGTTTTGTTGCATGTAGATACCGTCAAATCGCTCGCATTGTTTACAAGTGTAATGTTTCTGCAGATAATACGTGTAAATCCGAAACACGTGTCGAAGTATCACTGCGAACGAGAAGATACCTATTCATATTTAGTTAGCAGATGTTGAGGAAATTTATGCTTGGCCTTTGGCATATTTAGGGTATAACTTTTTGGGTTGGTAAGACCTTTTAACCTGATTCGTTCTGTAGATCAAGGAGTACAGACGCGCAGACAAGATAAGCGCGGGCCCCCAGTCGCACATCCTGGAGGGGGTGACGTGGGACGAGGCCAGCAAGCTCATCGGCGAGGACGCCGCCAACACACACACAGGCGACCACGTGGTGAGTGCTACTACAAATGCATTTCTTGCTTCAATGCTTTTACTCGAATTTAAAAAAGGAGTATATTTTCATGTTACCTAAAAACTCCGTAATGTTTTAACCGAATCTTGAATTTGGGAGTTTACACTTCCTGTTTGGTTCAATTTAAATCCTACTAATATTATAAATGTGAAAGTTTGGATGGAAGAATGGATGGATGGATGGATGGATGTTTGGTACTCTTTCACGCAAACACCACTGAACCGTTTGCTATGAAACTTGGTATGTAGATAGCTGGAGACCTGGATTAACGCATAGGCTACTTTTTATCCCGATATTACCACGGGATCGGGACTTACGCGGGTGAAACCGCGGGGCGCTGCTAGTTAGAAGAAAAAATACTGTCTCTAAAGGTGGAAAATATAGTGGTGATTTTTTACGTAGTTCATTTATTTTTCAGAATGGTTTTTTTTTTTCATTATGGTATATATTAATGGAATCAGACAATATGAGGGTTTAAATCCAGGTCAGTTTGTTATTTGGTTATTTTATTAGGATTTAGATAGGATTTTTCCTCGTGGGAGAGCCATACTTCAGCTCGAGCGCAGTGATACCACGGCTTTACAGAAAATCGGCGTGAAGCAATGCTTGCGTTGTATTTCGCCAAGTGAGTGAGGTTACCGGAGGCCCTAACCCTTCACTCTCCTCCTTTCCCTACTCCCACCTTAAAGGCTGGCAACGCCTTGTGACTCTCGAGTTGCAGGTGTTTATGGACATATACATATATGATATATTTTGACAGTGGATCTTTATAACGTGAAACCAGAAATATATGTTGCTGGTGGAACATCAGTGTGTAGTCATCATTCGGGGATATATTTCCACGCATATTTATAAATTCATAATATATTTTTTTTATCTATAATTTATATAAGAAATAAAGTTTATAAATAGTTCGGAGTTAGCCTGAAAAACTTAATTATTAATTAGTTCCGTACCCAAAGGGTAAAAACGGAACCCTATTACTGAGACTCCACTGTCCGTCTGTCTGTCATCGGGCTGTATCTCATGATCCGTAATAGGTAGACAGTTGAAATTTTCACAGAATGTATATATCTGTTGCCGCTATAACAAAAAATAATAAAAAAAAATAAAAAATTGAAGGGGGTTCCCCTACTAGAGGCCTATTTTTTGGCTTATACTGACTTGCACTTGGCCGGTTCTTTTTATTTTGTTCTCTTATTTTCTGCGGGTGCTTATTTCTAAATAATCTTTTGTCAATGTTTGACTGACCCGTTGGTCTGGTGGTTAGTGATTCTGACTGCTAAGTCAGGGGTCGTGGGTTCGATTCCCACCCAGGACAAACAATTGTGTGATGAGCATGATCATTTGTTCTGTGTCTGGGTGTAATTTATCTATAATATGTATGTATTTAGAAATATATAAGTATGTTTATCTGCAGTCTGGTTAGGGTGGCCATCCGTCCGGGTTTCCTCGGATTTGTCTAGAGGGTGTCCGGGGAGCGTCCGGGCGGAGTTTTCAAAAAGTATCCGGGTAAAACCCGGACACTCTGTGCAATGAAACAATTATAATTGTTAGATGAATCGTTAACAAGCTAAACATTTAAATGGAATCTGCGTTTTTTTTTAAGGTGTGCGGGAAAAAATCTCAATTTCACCCATGTGTTCGAATTTTTTTAAGTTGTTGTCTGGCCTCGGCAATTTAAGTGATGGCAGGCCTAAGTCTGGTTACCACAGTAAAAGCTCTGCCTAGTTTGGGATTAGAGAGCCGTGTGTTAGATGTGTGAGGTTATTATTATTATATAATTTTACATTAGATAGGTCGGTAGTTTGAAGCGTGTGGCCGCAAGTATTAGACATAAGGCTAAAACGCTGAACATGAATAAAGTACTAACCTCATCCCATTAGAATAGAGTCGAAAATCGTATGCAAGTAGTATGGTCTTGTCTAAGAGACAGTGGCGTACGATTTGCAGCTTTATTTTAACGGAAGAAGGTTAGGTAAATATCCTAAGGCTGGTCTGTGGCAGGTGCTGATGGGCGCGGCGTCCAAGGGCATCATCCAGCGCGGCTACCAGCACAACGCCACGATGTACTCGGCGCCCTACGCGCGCAACCCCTTCGACCACGTGACCGACAACGAGATCGACGAGTACAAGCGCACCGTCGAGCGCAAGGCGCGCCCCGGCGACTGTGAGTGCACACCCATCATTTTACAAGCCGCACGCTATGTGCTCAACTTCTTTACCTATTTTTATTTTATTTTAAAAGGTTTACTTTATGTGTAATGTAACATGGGAAGAAATAATGTTTAAATTTTTCAGTCAGTTTGCATTTATACAAGAACATCATCATCAAATCAGTACCTGAACGACTGAGTTTCGATCGGTGTTGTATTTGTATAAATTGCTTTTATTCGGTGTTCAGAAAAGACTACCTAAAATATATATTATCTAAATTCAAAATTTGATCAAAATCGTTAGAGTTGTTTCCAAGATATACGAATACTATATTAAAATTTATGTATGTACAAGAATTGATTGTTTAAAGTTATTACATTCGCAAAAAAAATCATTCAGTATAAATTAATCACAAACCAGGAAAAAACAAAATGTCAGTCGTAGGACTGTACGTCATAATTGAAAACACACACATCTGTATATATGTATCTGAGCGTGACAGTCACGCGAGTTCAGTGCTTTCTTCCCACTTGTTAACGACAAACAACAATAACAAATATCTACATTGATCTGTGTATTTTATGTGTAATATATATGTATAATATTTATTTTAATTTAAGTCTAGATAACGCGTTGTAATATGTCCTAAAAAATAATAATTTTGTAACTATATTGGCTATGGTTCAAAAGAGGCTGTAAAGCAATGTTCTCAATTTGAGAAGTTACCATGACGACAGATTTTTGTATAATATTCCAGATGACACCGACCTGTCGGAGTCTGAGGCGATCAGCGCGGCGCAGATCACGTCTCCGGCCAGCGCTCCCTCCGAGACGGAGGAGGAGTCGCGCGATGGTACGTTCCTCACAACAACCAAAAAGTTTACATTCGCCAGTTCCGTAAAATAATACTGTATGATGTAAGGGAACGTACCCATACTACGTGACCCATTTTTTATACCCCTCCCCCCCCTCGGTGTTAAACCCGTAGTATATGCCAAGACCCCCCCGCCCCCTCTAGTTTTCACGTAGTAATTTATAAATATGATTTTAAATCAGTTTTTGTCGACAGAAAGTTAAAAAGAGCTAAACGCTTGCTTGTTGCCACCTGTGAGTTTAAAAAGCGCTAAACACTGCGCACTATATTTGAATATAGCTCGAAAAAGCACGACATTTCCCTAGAAGATATTGACCGTAGTCAATATCTTCTACTGACAAAAATCTAAGCCCCCCTTCGGCCCTGTAACCAAGCGTGGTATCTTGATGACCCCCTTCTACCCCCAGAACGGGTCACGTAGTATGGGTGCGTTCCCTTATTTGTGTTCACACCAAAAATTTTACATAATAGGCGACAACACTATTACCGTTAATCGGACACTTTGGGAATTAAATTGGAAAATTGTGAGTATATATATATATATTGGAAGTGAAATGAAGGCAATAAAAAGAAAAAAATCTAGAGAAACTTCCGAAGGAATACTACAAGCGTATTTGGGGTCAAGTTTAATGTCACTCATGGAAAGTTAGGATCTTTAGACCAAGGGTTGATATTGGGAAGCTGAATATATAAAAAACTTTAATTGCGCGATGTAGGATTGGTAGTTACTGCGCAGTTTGCCCTGTCTTCGGTAGATGGCGTTGACGTACATTACGTTGTGTGTGCATATCGTCGCAGTGCAAAGGTTTACCTATTTTTAGTAAAAACTATGTCTAAAATCTATAGACTTTTTTTATTAATTTTATTGTTTAGGAAAATGAACAAAAAAAAAACAACAAAACAAAAACTATTTTACAGAACACCGCGTGCTTAGAATAGAAACGAAACAAGCACCAGTTCGCAGTCAACCGGAAGTTGTCCTAAGCGACGGTAAGTACACATACTAAATCATATGATAATACCAAAACCATTCCTTATTTGATTCATTTCGACTTTATGACTCTAGTGTCTTTCTTGTATTTTATATAAGTTCCTTGTCACATGCACGACTCAAAGCCTTTGTTGATCTGTAATTGACGCGATATTTTGTACAACTGTTGCTAATTAATTTATTTTAAAACCGTAAAACAATTGACAATTGGTTAAATTACTGATGATGTTGAGATGTTGTATATAGACTAATCAACCCGAGAACTTTATTTGCGCGGTGCAGAGTCAGTAGTTACTACGTAGTTCGGTCGGTCTTCGCAAGATGGCGCTAAAATATATTTTTACTATATATGGAGTAGCGTTGATCAATAACTTATACCACGTAGTACATAATACTACTAGTACAGAAGTTTCACTTAGTAAAATAAGTTAAATAAATAGCGACTCTTGCTCTGACACAATAAAGTGCAATTTAGTTCGCACAGTGCTCATCACGTGCAGTTATAATTACTTAGAAGTTGCTTCTCTTTCTATCGCGTAAGTCTTATCTCTTCTGACGACGTTAGGGTTGCATTTATTTATATTTCGATGTCCTGTTTCTGATACTTGTTATTATTTAAGCACAGGAATACGATGCCTTATACAGGGTGTAAGTGACATCGTACCGAATCCTGAAATGGTGTATTCAGACCATCACTCTGAGTCTGAATCATTGGAAATTTCTGCCCGAAAACTCTTTTTTTTTTCTTTTCTTATTTTTCCTTAAAAATGATATCATCATGAGTAAACAGAACATTTTACCGAAAAAAGATCAGTAAATACCCCATTCGGCCAAAAGCTGCAATTTATGCAATCAGCTGCTTCGACGGCGCCGTGTGCTGAAAGTCATTCACCGTACTGCACAGTACGCGTATTGCGTTACACTGCGTAGTTCAAAATCAAGCTATTGACTGTAAATCCTAAATCTCGCATTTTTATAATGAACTGACTTTTGCATTGTGATAAGTTTCCAAAGAAAGACGTCTTTATAAGTTATTCGCGACGGTGATACTTACACTGTATATATCTATCGCTCGTGAAGCCCTATCGAACTGCTGTGTTGTGCCGCAGCAGCCCTCTGAGGGAGTCCGACTACGGTATAACTTTATACCTACAGTACGGAGTGGGCCTGTCCTGGTTATTCAAAGGTTTTTTGTGTGTGCTAATGTGACAAGGTTCCTGACATACTTTTGGGTCCTGAAGTGATAGCACGTCCATATCCTGCCTGCTCGTAGGAGGCATGTTTTGAATTTGATTTTTGAGGGATGTCTTAGTGTAGCTAGCGGGTGGAATACTTGATACAGTTATTTGAGAGAGTTTTTTTAGTGTAATTCCTAAGACAAGTGATTTTTATACTTCTGATTTTGTAAATAAATTCTTTTATATTGCACAAAATGTGATTAGGCACCGAAATTATTCACTATATAAAACTCATTCAAAGTAATTGCATTTTTATTACAATAAAACAATATCATAGTTGATAATTTAATAAATAGATCTTGAAAAAAGTAGGTGTCGTCCATTAATTATTATTTAAGATGAAAGTCTAAGTTTATCATACGAACGCGCGGGCTGAACCGTGTATGAAGAATACATAGTTCAGCCCGCGCGTTCTTTCGTTTCTTCTTTCTTTTGCGTTTCTTATGCAAAAAAAATCTTGTAGATCTTGGAACACAACACCATGCTATTACTGTGTGTTTCTTTACAAGATGTCTTTACAATGGAAAACCCTTATTATCTATACATATTGTCTATTTACATGTAATTAAAAAAAAAATGATATTACTTCATTTTAAAAGTCCTTTCTTCGCTTGATTCCAATCAGTAAAAAAAAAGGTTAAAAATAGATAATTGACCAGAGAAAAATCTCTCTTTATTCTTCGACTCGCACGTAATTAATGGACGACCCTTTTATTTTGTACTTTGGTTTTATTTTTAAAGTTAATATTTCCAATTGTTCCTGTTTATATAATATATGCATGTGAATGTGTCTTGTAAATGATTATACATCTTTTAGTGGACACGTCTGATTTCTTGAACTCGGAGCGCGCGCACGCCGACAGGACGAAAGGTTTGTGATACATATTGTGGTATATTGTTTTGTACATATACATGTGTATTATACTAATATATTGCGGTCACAAGAATCACTTACAATTTTTTTTTTTCTTTCTAGAATTTGAATTTTTGTCGATGTAAAAAAAAGACGACTGTTTTTAAATATTCACCAAACCAGTGTCTCTCAAATTATTTGATCCCCTTGTTATAATTGAAAAATGTAAAATAATAATTTAACTTGTAAATAACTGTCAAATATTTTATTTTTGTGGCCGTAAATATGTGACTGAAATGTCTGTAATCCTTTCAAATATACTTGTCTATCAGGTATGCATAGCCTCTTGTTAAAGAGCCAAATTAGGGAACTTACCCATACTACGTGACCCGTTCTGGGGGAGAGGGGGGGTCTTCAAGATACCATGCTTGGTCACAGGGGCGGAGGGGGCTTAGGTTTTCGTCACGTAGTCTATGCCCTCTAGGGAAATCTCGTGTTTTTTCGAGCTATATTCAAATATGGCGCGCAGCGTTTAGCGCTTTTTAACTTTCTGTCGGCAAAAAATTATTTAAAACCATATTTATAAATTACTACGTGAAAACTAGAGTTGAGGAGGGGGGGTGTTGGCATATACTACGGGTGGTCACCGAGGGAGGGGTGGGGTATAAAAATAGTAAAAAATGGGTCACGTAGTATGGGTACGTTCCCTTAGTTAAAAATGACAATTTTTATAACACAATCCATTCATTTCAATAGACGTTTAATTAATACTTACATTATCAAGACATTTGATATAATTACAAATATTTCAGTCAAATAACACACTATATAAAGTAGTTGCATGTTTTCTTTTTAAAAAAAATCTTACTAACGAGTGTAGTAGTCTCGCTTTTATTACTTTCAATGCTTATTCTCTTGTTATTTCTAAATCTTCTACTTATTTTTCTTTTCTGTCATTATAAAAAAATAAACTTAGTTTTTTTTTTAATTTAGTGTCATCGTTGACCCGAATAGCGTTCAAAAGAGTTAATTCATCATTAAATTAAATAAAAATTACCTCAAAATAATTCCATAAAAAAACATGTACCAGAAGATTTTTGGATAAATACTCATTGAATTGTTACACGAAATTTTAGTATTGCACCAACAAGTTGTCCACCGGGATCCGAACTTGTTGTCAGACGACGAAGTGTTCTTAGACTCTCCCGCGTCCCCGCTGACGTCCTCAGGGATGACGTCACCGTTGTCACACGTCGTCGTTAGAGGTGAGAGGTGTACGTCACGTGATTGTGGTTGAGAATGGATTTGTTGTGGTTGAACATGTTGTGATAGGCAGTATTTGTAGAGTTGGTTGTTTGGATTTTCAGTTGCAATACAAAGTGTTGAAGAATGCCGTAGTCAATATTTTATAGTAGACAGTGTGAATGTCTTTTAATTTAAGGAATAAAAATTATAACTTTTATAGAAATCGAAAGTATTAATTTTAAAAATGCATACGTCTACGTGGCACTTAATAGTTCCAATTTATGTAGACTTGGATCCTTGAGCTTGTTGTAAAGTTTCTTGCCAAAGATAGTCATACCAGTCACCATCGTTATCAAATACATTCTGTAAGAGGAAATGATGAGATAAATGAAACTAAGAATGTTGATGGAATATCCGGATTTATCCGATCATGTCCACATAAAAAATATACAAGCAAAATAATAAAAAAATACATGATTTTTTTTTTATGTTTATGAAAAAGATCATATTTGAATAAAAATCATTAATTTGTTTTCAAATTTTTCTAAAATATGACCACATTTATTCATAGCACGTTGTGTATTAGTGTTGTGTTGCATTAGTTAAATGAATGTTTAAGTAAGAAAAGGCGACGCTTTATGCAGAGCATTTTAACTATTTCAGCTTTTATTATCAAGATATGATAAATTATTAAGAAAGTGTTCGATTGCATGTTTGAATTGACGGCAAGACTGGATAAAACAGAATACTGAAGAAAAACGGAGAAGTAAACGTTGATAAAAGAAGACAATTTGAAAAGTAGAGTAGTTTTGAAAGGAATCAGAATATTATAGAAAGAGTTAATATTGCTAGTCTCGTGGCAAAAGCCGAGAAAATTGAGTAATTCCTTCTTATTCTTCTTTTGATTTCAAATTAGTGAGAGTTAGTACCAAAAAAATGTCAGCAAGAGAGTGAGTGTGAGTGTGGATAGCGAAATGGAGTATTAGAACTGGGCTTCAATCATTCTGACGATGGTTTTGTGATCTTAAGCCATGCCGCGAGATTCTCAACTGATGTCTGATGATGAGAGGGTATTTTTCTCCAATAACCCTCGGCCTGCGGTCCAGGGTCCTGTTGTGATCAGAGCTCACCATGCTGCTGTGCAACAAACTGTTTCTAGAGGTGAGAATTCGGAGGATTGCATCTTCGGCTCGAAGGACCAAGATGTATTAATAAAATTCATTATCTCCAGATTGGGTTTTGATGACTAGTGTAGTTATATATCACGGTCGTAAAATAAGTAATCTCCTTAAATAACGCAAAGCGCTAAAATTTTTTGATAAATTGGTGATTTTTATAGATAAATCTTATTTTGAAACCAACAAAACTTCAAAATTGACGGATAAATTTCGTGAGAGATAGGGCTGATATGAAATATGATAAAATGAAGTGGAATATCCGGATTTTTCTCAAAATGTTCGTATAAAACATGAATAAAAAATCAAAATCGTTGCAATTTACATGAAGATTTGTTGTTTAGAGACGTGCATCTGCACCAGGGAAACCATTTTCCGATAAAAACATGTTTTTACAGATAACGATCCTCAAATTTGACCAAACCTTTTTGCAACAGCCCGTATAAAGCTTTCCAATTTTCAAAACTGTTCTCATCATAATATATATTGAAACGTAAATTCTCAATCTGGAGATAGTGAATTAAATTAAAATAAACTTGGACTTAAAGGAGCTGTCCCACCGCTACCACTCGTCAATGACAGTGTTTGTCTTAGCTTATGCGCTACGGATCGCGTCTGACATTCACATTATTGTGTCAGAAGTTTTGGCTATATTGTGTTGTCACCAAATTCCGCCACATTATCGTTCTCGTTATATAATTATCCTCATTTGGGTCATTATCATCTGATGTCATCAATTTTGCTTGTTAAGTTACCCTGCCCTGGGTCATTGATATTTGTGTCGTTTTAGCATTGCAATAGGTAGTAAGAACATGGCATAACATGCCCATGGTCATTCTTTGTTCATCAACAATGTAATTATAATAATTTGAGACACCTCTCACACGGCCGTCTGAACCCAAACTAGGCAGAGCTTATGGTAACCAAACTGCTGATAAACATACTTATATATAATACATACACACTATAGATAAATTACACACGATCGTGCTCATCATACAACAATTTTTGTCCTGGGTAGGAATCGAATCCACGACCTCTGGCTCAGAAGTTAATATCACTAACCAGTAGACCATGTGCAGAATTTAATTTAATTCTAAGTTATTAATTGATATTGTTCTTAATAAATAGGCTTTTTACACAAAAATAAAGATGAGAATTACCGATTTCATTGTTTATATATTTAATTTACAAATA
This sequence comes from Euplagia quadripunctaria, assembly GCA_963859945.1. NCBI lineage: Eukaryota > Metazoa > Arthropoda > Insecta > Lepidoptera > Erebidae > Euplagia > Euplagia quadripunctaria. The sequence continues at coordinate 12,980,133 of OY982586.1, forward strand.
TAATACAAATACTAACTAAATACTAAATTTAAAAAAGATAAAAATTAGTTAACGTTATCTGCCAGTTCCTATAGATCGTACGTAGCGTGATATTACATCGGTTACAACTATCCCAAATAATAAACGCTGATGTATAAAATATGTATTATATAGCATGTTCATGTTGTACACATATAACGAGCGTTTATAGAAAACTTGTCAGGAACAAGTCTTGATCGTAAATTATCTAAAAATAAATTTAAAAAATCGAATATCTGAATCTGGCATCAACCGCGTCCAACAAACAAAACTTTATTATATTAGTAGTAGATAGGTAATTAACTATATTTTAGGTAGATTTATTAGAACTCTTCTAAAGTTTAGTAGAAGTAAACCTTATAAACAAAACTCAGAGTAACACATTCAATCCTTTGAATTTTTAGGTAAAACTGAAGACAAAGAAGCCCTATCCACTAACAAACGTTCAAACCACGACTATTCTCGCATATCCAACTTCGAAAATATCATCAAAAGTTTTGACACGCCTAAAGTACCCAAATGTAAAGTTAGCCTTAATACAAGGTTAGGTCACCACGAGTTAGGGCATGCCAGTAGCAGATCTAGCTTACACTCCATACCTTCCATAGAATGGGACGCTAGATGCAAGTCTGACGTCGGTCTTAAAACCAGATCTTTACCTAGACAAAAAAATGGGAACAGTAAACTTTTTAGAACACAATCCTACTGTGGTTTCATCAATTCGTACATCAAAGATCCTGAACCTACTCATTACCATCTACCCAGGTGTTACTCTTGTGGAGCTACCAATTTATCCTATACGTGGGATTTAAGTAAAGATGAGAAAACTATTAAGCCAAAATCTACATCTATATTTCGTTCGGTAGATAACATTCACCAAAAGTGTGCAGAAGAAACAGATAAGTCTGTGTGGGCACATGTTAAAGTGCAGGAAAAATTCGTTCCAATTTTCAAAGTTGACAAAAAGGACGGCGAATTTGTTGAAAGTCAAGAATTTAATGAAGATAATTATATAGGAGACATAGGTCAGAGCTTTTCGTCCGAAAATCAGACTGTTATTGAAAAAGGCGAGCCTAATGATCTTACACTTCAGAATATTGAACCAACTATCACTGGAGACGATGGCAATACGCGTTTACAACATACTGTGCACATAGATACAGCAGAAGATGTTAATGTGACCGTAGAATCGACTGAAGGAGAATACCATAGCTTTACCGATTTAGAAGACTCGTATGAAAGTCCAGTAAAAGAGTTAGTAGAGAAAGACATCAGGGATTACTCTGTACCTATAAACTTTTACTGCGAAGACTACAAGTCTAATGACGATAAGCGATCTCCGTTGAAGGCTAAAAATCTTCTAGAACCTATTTTAGAGGAATCTAAAAGTTCGTATGGAGACGAGTGTAATACTTCTCAAAATGAACAAAAAGGTATTATTGAAACATCGTTGACAACTGTCTTAGCTACAAGTTTAACAGAGAGCGATAATGAAGTTGAAATTTCTTACGTTGATATTGAAAAAATAACTTCAAAAATACAAGCAGAGTCTGTTGAACAGTTGAGCAAAGATGTAAACGTCACTGAAAGAGATATCGATGATGTTCATAAAAACAGTGAACTAAATTTATATCAAATTACGAAACAAGAAGTAAATAATTATATTAATGAAGATGAAAAAGTTGTAGGTAACGAACCATTTGTAGATGTTGGACGACAAGTTTCCTTAGCAAGTACAATGAGTTCAATTGACAGGATAAGCTTTGATTCCACAGCTGAATTCGAGAAATATGAAGTTGTGGCCGAGATCATAGCTATTATAATAAACAGAATCGAAATAATGGTACCAGCTGTAAAAATGATACCAGAAATTAATAATGATGAAGTTGAAGAACCTATAGAAACATTTTCTATTGCAGAAATAATTGCAGATATAGAGCAAAACGTAATTTTAAATGACACAATTTTAACAGAAACTAGTGATACAGATTTTGATCAAACGAATAAAGTGGTTGAAAGTATGATATATTATATATTTGATAGAGTCATGTTTGTAAGTCGTGAAAAAAGTAAGACAAGTAAAAAGAATGAGAAAAAAGTAATTACTGTCGTTGATTCGGAAGACATTCTTTACACGGCTAAATATGTCTGGTTGGCTTCTAATGACGAAGAGGAAATATTAAATATTGAACCAAGTGTTGAAGTTGAAGAAGTTAAATTAGATATACCTCAACAAATTGAACAGACAGATGCTGTATTGAATGTAGATTTAGATATAGATTTAAATTTTAAAGAAAACAAGATCACTTTAGAAATATTTCAAGAAGAGGGAAATTTCAAATCAGAAACAGACAATAATGAAAATAGTTATAAACATCAACCTCAGCCTTGTTTAAATAAGGATTTTTTAAGTAATAAAATCGATAATGAAGTCATTTTGGTAAAGAATGCTAATAACACGGAAATACCTATGGAACATCTCGAAACTCCAAACGATTGTGAAAATAAAGTAGTTAACCAATTTAAAGAAAGTATAGACAACTATATCACAGATAATACTTTTGATGGTTTATGTGTTCCAAATAATACCATAGACAAATCAGAAACTGTTGATGCTGCCCATACCGTGGATGTAGATGAAATCCTCAATGAAACGTTTACTTATTCCAGTGCTATGAACAACGCTTTCCTTGAAGAGGTTAGTCACAATGAAGACATTATCATGTCTTTACCCGGAATTGATTTTGAACATACTGTTGAAGATATCAGTCAGAAAAAATATGAAATTAATGAACATCAAGAAGACAATTTACCAAATCATGACATACCTAAATATTTTAGCGATAAACCTCAGCATATATGCTACGAAGAGAGCTTCAATGAATCTCAGGAATCACTCACACATTTAATAGGTCATGAAAAAGAATATTATTGCTACGAAAACCCAGCTCTGTCATTAGATGAAGAACCTATTTACGGAGAGGATAATCACGATCTATCAGCGCTTGAATTATCTTGTCAAATATCATCTGACTCATATTTCACACCACCAAGTTGCACAGACGACCCTCACAATTTTTCATCATCTAAAGCCCTAAGTCGTTCTTCGTCTCCAAATATTACACCGATTTTCGAGTTAGAAGATTCACCTATAAAGACAAATTTGAAAATAAGACACTCTTTCGATAACTCCATTTCCCCTTTCCTTAAAAAAACTAACGTAATCTCAATCAAACAGACAGAAAATTCCGGTGGAGTTAAATTCTGGGTATCGTTTGACGATAAGTTAGTTGAAAACGAAAAAAGGACTTCTAGATCGATCAAAAGTATTGATGATACACTTCCTAGCTTCATTTCTATTGACATGGACGAAGATAAACAGAAAGATTTCGTTGAAAAGGGCCTAACTAAACGGTCATCTGTTCTTTTAAACGATTACAAAGAGGACTATTTCGCGTCACCGAGCAAGTCGATCGATTTTGCGACTTGCGAGTCTGTAATTGATTCAAGACTGCCTAACGATTGTGAGATCCAAAAAGAAGAGGATGTCTCGACTGTACCTAAAAAGAGATTGCTATATGAGGTCCACAGTAAACCCTCCAAAAGACAGTATTCAAGCTGGCCCCCGTACGAAGATACACTGTTCTATAAAATAATTTCACAGTTCAGAATGTCCGAAAGTTTTGATCCAAGTGATTTAGAAAGCACAAGATTTGATAGTAACATTTAGGTTTAAAGAACGTGTGTTATTCAGTTCAAATTTCCAAGTAAAGCGCTGATAGACTTTTACATAAAACCATTCTATTCATGGAATGTATAAGCCTTGTCATTAGTTGAAAGGTATGGAGTATCTTTAGATCTTGACTTTTAGGAATTATGTATGCTGCTGTCCCTGTCTTAATTCGAGTAACAAGGCACATGTAGCACAAGAAAAGACTGGATGTCTTTATATAATCTATCCTTCAACATATGTTATAAATTTATTTGAGGCGTGTATACACAGAAGACATAAATAAAATATAAATACTTTAATAAAGTATATGTTACATATATATTTGTTCGCTGTTGTTGATGTTAAATAAATATAGATGAAACACCTCAATGTAGACGAAGTACATTATATTGCATGTAAACAAAAAAATATTATTTAAAAAAGATTTCGTTTAAGAGTAATTTCTCTTGTAAAAAGGTAGGTGGAACATTTACATTTCACGTATTGTAGAAACTAGACACGTACGTGGTTATAGGTCAAGAGCTGACAATTTTAATCGTACGTCATTTTATACAACAAAGAAAACTTGCCATGCTATGGTTTTGTATATTTTTGTACTATGAGCATAGTCTGTTAGTAGTTAAGTATGACAGGAAGGGGGGCTGAAAATAACCCAGTCACATTGCGGAGCAAATTTGTGGCAGTCTTTGAATGCTATTTAGGCTGAAATCTTCTCCACTTGTCCCAATACTTTAAAACTTTCTTAAAGACCACCCATAAATCAGTCTTGTAACGAATGAAGTGAGTTTTTGACATGTTCGAGTAAAGAGCAAGCTGCATTCAAGAATTGATTAACTCTGAATTATAAGTGGTTATTTTTTAATTCCTCATATCCTGGTGTAATAGTTTTTAATAATTATAATTAGTTTAAAACTGTGCAAAACCAGAACGAAAGGCAACTTTTTTAATATATATTGACGTGGATTTATGCCGTCAGCTCTTAATGTTTACGTTGAAAATAATACATAAGATATTTTTTTATATTTTTATTTACAACGATGTTTTTGATATTTTTTTTATTTCCTTAGTTTCTAGAAACATAAAAGATGTTTTTTTTTTTGCATTATTTTTTTCATTTTCAAATATGTATTGCGCTAGGCGCTTATTATAAATAATTTGATGTTGCTAGAAAAATTTAAACTTTACATATAAGACCAATTTTCATTATTATAGACTTGTAATTATTGTTAATTTATAAAGTTCATATTGTGTAACAATATAAAATAGTCTTTCTTTCATCACATTTCATAGTAACACGGGGCAATTAAAATAAACTTGTTAATAATATGTAAAAGCAAAATAAAATTACATGAAGATTTTTAAATTTAAAACTCTATAACGTTGCCAATTTTTAAAATGTGTTATTATGACATGGCAGTACAACGTTTTAAAAAAAGATTATTTTAAATTTGAAGAATAATTATTTCTTGTGTTAAAATAATGCAAAATTGGTTTTAAATGTAACTTTTTCACAACTGATTGGCTTAATATATTGTTACTTTCACGGTGTCTCTGCTACTAATTTTATGACGTAATAAAGTGTGCATATTCTTTAATGTTTAATTCTGTAGTTTGTGTCCTAATTGACTGCCCAAAATGGAGTAATATTTTTAGCGTTCATGAATGAACGTATGTATGAATGAATGTGAGTTTCTTATTTACACGGGCTGTAATTTTTTTGAAAAATTTCAACATGGCCGCTGTATGGCGCGTATGAAATCTGCTTTAACTCAAAAATTCACTTTTTTCACAATGCAAGAAAAAGTGCGGCGTTGTCGATGGCGCGGGGGGTGGGGGGGGGGCATTCACGTAAACCGTCTTCTAGCTCTGTCTATCAGACATACAAACAAATAAACATAGTTACTACAGTTATATTTCCGTGAAGGTATTTCAATCAGGGCGTAAAAAATTTGATTATCTTAAAACGCGAACTTTTTTTAATTAAAACAGTTTTAATATTGGAGTGCATAGTGATAATTACACTAATGTCCCAACAGTCTGTGTAATCGTCACTAAATTAGGTTTACTTTTTAAAGTGAAATAAAACACATAAAAATAATATCTTTATCGAACAACATCGGATGTTCACTTGCAATTTATGCAAGTGAACATCCGACGTTGTTTGATAAAATGGTCGAAAATGTAACTTCCTGATTCTGCTTCATTAGAGCCACCCGTGGCAGGTATATGCCCAAAATCGTATTTAACTACAAATGGCATAAAATTACGTCTTAAATAAAACCAACATCAATGCCATTAATATTATTTTTATGTATTTTATAACATTTTAAAAACCAAATCTCTAAAAAACACTTTAAAATCCACCGTACTGTGATTGAAATCTATGGTCACATAGGTAGCAAACTAACAGACAGACAGAAACTAAAGACGTGTCATCTGCAGTATAATCTTTATTACTTGAAATCTATTTGGGGGTGTATATTTTCACGAATTTTAACTGAAATTACAGCGATATGATTGATGGTTTCTAATTCTTTACTCTCTTCTATGATGCGATAATTTATGTTCTAGCGTAAAAGGATACTGTCTGTAAAGAAAATACTTTTTAACAAGTTTAAGGTACTTGGTAAATGTTATTTTTTGCGTGTTCTTTTCAATTCTCATATAAACTACTAGTTTAAAAAAAAAAATTTTTTTTTTTTACACTGATGGTTTTTTTTTCAACTTTTTTTTTCAAAACTTATGTTGATGTCAATGTTTTGTTGCCTAACTGTGCTTAACGTTTGGTGCGTAACCCGCTTTGCATGGCCTAGCAATCACGTGGTTCCGGGGTCGGAGGTTCGTCGTACTAACTCACTTGGAAGGTAAGTGCTTTTTGTACACTCAATGTCACATTATAAGTGCGTGGTACACTTTAAGTGTCTGGGACACTTGTTCTAATTATATGTGTTTTTAATTGCATGGGTTATGGCATGTTTTTTTTTAAGGGAAAATTCTAAATCTTCAAATTGAAGATATGTTTTTTGAGTTTGATTTTTTTTTTAATAAGATGGGACATATTATGGTGTACCTACTTGAAATTCTTGAAATCTTGGAGTTCAGACTTTTACAATATTGGTCTGTAAATTCAATTTAGGTAATCTACATACGTTTTGTAGTGTTTTTTTCAGAATTTAGAATTTGGTTTCGATCGCGTGAATGTAATTACTGTCAAGGTATTACTCGGGAATAATGCTTTCCGCATTTATAATATTATGCTAGAATAGTTATAAAATTTAGCAAAATTGCAAATTAAAGCAAAAAGTTTACAAATAAGTGTGAAATAATGCGACGAACACAGGGCTCGCCTTATGGTAAGCGAATACCTGTTCTCTCTCTTCCAGCAATTGTATTCTCTCCTGTAGAGTCGAAGTACTTCTCCAATGTCTCCAATTCTCCATCCTTCAGCAAAAGGGTCCAATGCGAGCACCGCCTTAATTTTATTTATCTATCGCTCGAGAAAAGTACTTTTTTACCTCGATCACTACGCCGCACCGAGTGCTGTTCAAATGCCACACGGGACAAAAATTTGTGTGATCCACAAATACTTGTCCTGAGTCTGGGTATTCTTTGTGTCCGTTGTTTGAATGTTTGTGGCGCCCCCTGCGGTACAATAATATCCCTAATGCGGGAGTTGTCTCTAAAAAATAGGAAAGAAAAACACTTTGTCCTTTTCCGTACCCCTGAGAACCTTATGAAAAATTTCAACTACTCACCTATCAATATAGGTTGAGCAGTTAAAGAGTAAAAGCGAAACAAACAAGCAAACTCACATTCGCATGAATAATATTAGTTAGGATATTAATTCTATATTCATTTAGTGTTGAAATTATCCGACTTTGAGCAGATAAGGCTTCTCATAAAGAAATTTTCAGTTCGTAGCAGATGTAATATTGAAGCAATCAACTGGTTCGTGTATTCCGTGTATCTCTTATTACTAAACACCATCTCAAAAAAGATAAATAAACAAGAAAAGTACCGGATTTTGTTTATTAAATTGTGTACCCGGATAGTTGGATCCATGTTAATGATGTCTGTTGCACTTTGCAGGCGAGCACACAGTGAACGGTGACCACTCTGACGCACACCAGAGTACCTTCTCCCACAGCAGTAAAGAGGTACGTATCATTACGACGCTGAACAAGAGAGGCATATCAATTGGACTCTTCTGTAACACCTACTGGATTCTGAGTCTACAGTATTGGCGGACCGGTTGGAGTCTTGGAGTTCACTAAAAAGTGGTTGACTTCTGTGATTACTACAAGATCTGGCCAACTGGGTCATGACTGGACAGCTCAAAACTGAAATTGTTCTTTTGTATCAAGACCAGCACTTGCACATCTTCTAATTTATGTAGAGTTGGATCCTACAGATTGTTTCTTTGTTTCTCAGCAAATCTCAGAAATAGAACTAATTGACGTGTAAAAGTTTCTGAAAAGATTTATTTACAAGAAAATTCATCTGATGGGTGTTGATAATGATTTCATCATGTTCAGGGATCTCCATCAAAGGAGGTGTCGACCGAAGACTCTCCGAAGAAAGACAAGAAGAAGAAAAAGGGTCTCAGGACGCCCTCTTTTTTGAAGAAGAAGAAAGAGAAGAAGAAGTCCAGCACGCCACAGCCCGCCTAGAGGTAACTATCTCTATCTCTAATTTATAATTATTCAAATGTAGGTCATTAGGAAATTTCCCATTTAATGGAGAACTTTAGTACCGGAACTGGGAAATTATTCCCATCGTTGGCACTTTGAAGATTAGAGGAAGCTAGCATCTAAAAACGTCTTGGTGTTGGACCCAGCAAAAGTTGTTTCCTAATAGTGACAAGTTGAGCCTCATGCACGGTACTGCCGTCATCTCAGGAGCGCATGAATACCAACTAGAGTCATGAGCCTTGCGATTCAATATGATATAAAGACAAGTCTTGAGGATTGTCGAAGATCCCAATTTAGTATGAGAATTTATGAATTCCTGAATTACTTTTATACATGGTGTAAGTGACACTGTACTGAATCCTGAAATAGTGTATTCAGACCATCATTCTGAGTAGAATATCATTGGAAATTTCTGTCGGAAAATTCATAATATTTTTTTTTTTCATTCTTTTACTTAAAAGTGATATTACAATGAGTAAACAGAACATTTTACTGAAAAACAATTAATAAATACCCCATACGACCAAAAACTGCAATGTAAAACATTTATGCACGGCGACGTGCGCTGAAGGTCATTCACCGTACCGCACAGTATGCGTGTTGCGTTACATTGCGTAGTTCAAAATCAAACTATTGACTGTATAATCCTTAATCTTAATTTTTATAATGAACTGACTTTTGCATTGTTATAAGTTCCCAAAGAAAGACGTTTTTGTAAGTTATTCGCGACGGTGACACTTACACGCTGTGTTTATTACATTTGATTCTGATATTGTTCACATATAAAATAAGGGTTTTAGTCAACATAGTATTTTCATTTAAATATTATCATAAAATATTTCCTCTCTTTCAGATAAACCCACAAATCCACACTGCCATCTCGCTTTCAAAATACCTACTTGTAATTTTTTTAATAATTATAAGGATTTATCCAAACGTTGCGTAATCGTAATACGTTATCAGCTTATACAGTATGTTAACGGTGGGGTGTACATAATTATGTGAAAAAACGAAACATGCTGTATATGTGGTCTGGTCGCTATTTTTCAAATAAAAATAGTCTTAGAAAAAATAATTTTACGTCATTGTTGTTTAAAAATAACGTTCAGCATTTCTCCTATAGATGGGAATTATTTCCCATTTAAGAAATTTTCTAAAATATCTTCCTAGTTTTTTTATTTTTTATGAATATAAAATTCGTAGCATCTATCTTCCATTTTATAATGACATTCCTATTGGTAGGAATTTCCCATTACTAGGAGAAATTCCCATTTAAATGTAAGTTTGTATTCTGAGTGGTCTATTTATCATCGACAAAATAGCTTTGTATTAAAACAATAAGAACAAAATATTTGAAATAATTAAAGTAGTACTTCATAAACATTATCTGTCCTGCTCACTCTTACTATCGAGTTACAATAAATGATGTAGAGTATTGGTACAATTTAATCAGCGTAAGTGTTAGGTATTTTGAAAAATAGCGATCAAACTACAAAATTTATTATAAAAGCTAAATGTGCTTGATTAAGCCGCTTACAACCATGTTTTGGTACATAATAGATGGTCTGTCTCTTAAAGCTTGGCAGTTAGATTCGTTTACAATTGACTGAGGAGTAGGCTCTGACTCGGTCCGGTCAATACAATAGTTGCTTTAAAAGTACCCATCAATATTGATAGGTCTGAAATGCTCAACTTTGAGTAAAAATACTCGGAACTGAGTCAGGGACAATGCTCTTCTCGCTTACTTGAGTGGTATAACTGAGTATTTCTTTTTTACTTGGTTTTGAGCGGCTTTAAAAGTCCTATGTACAATTTTTAAAAACCCACCCACCGGCTATTGGAGCGGACGCGTTTCGGCTCTAATTGGGGCGAAAACGTCGAGCGTGCTGCTATCCTTTTCACGTTAGATCCCGCTCGTGATTGCTCAACTTTAAGTAACTAGAGCAAGGGTTTTCGGCACTTGAGCAATTATTTGTGTTATGTACTATTAAGCAATTTGCACGTTATTGAGCCTGTCATGAGAAATGCTCAAGTTTGAGTAACTTGCACTTTACTGCTCAACATAAGCGTAGGTATTGAGGGACTTTGCTCAAATTTGAGCAACACACGAGCGTTTTTAGTGGTTAGAGACGCTATAAAATAGTTAAAAACGGCGTATTTCTTTAATTTATTTTTTGACGATATTTTGACAAAATTAATTCTTCGGTTTATTTCTTATGCCTTGCCAAACGAGTTCTTATGGTTGGAAATTATGAGTTTTTACATCTGTTTATTTTATATTTTTCTTAATTTTAATTTTCTGACTATAGTTGCGGTTTTGACTAAAAATTTCAACGATCATTGCGTCTGGCAGCTGAATATTATATAAGTTCAACAGACATACATTTCATTACCTTTAAATAGGAAAATAAAATTATCGCATATTTACAGATCTACTCCAAAATTATAAAGGGGAGAATTGCTTAATTATGACATCGTTTTTAGACGACTTTTCAATTTAGATTTTGAAAAAAGCCAAATCAATTATTTCGGCACCTAGGTGCCGCAATTTTTAGTTAAAATCGTAATAAAACTGGTGCATTGTTTAGTTTTACATTATTTCATCATTTAATTGACGGCATATAATGCTTTCATGTTTTGGGGGCTACCTATCTACCGTGGTATATCCGGATGATATGACAAAGAACTCTATAGTGTTCAGTCATATTAAAAAATAATAAGGTATTTCTGAGAAGAAACGTATAATGATTCTGAGTATAAGTTACTTTCAACACGTATAATATGTTGTGGAATTATAAAAAAATTAATATATCTCAAAAGGTAAAGTTGTCCGAGTTACCCGGTTTTTAGTGATGTCCCCTGCCATTTGTGCTTTTAAAATATAATAACGAAATAGAAGTATATCATTTACGTATAATGGTCTGTCAATGCCCACTTTCCTTTTAGTTTTAAGTGAAACGTCACATTGTGATAAAGTACACGCACCGTTGATATTATAAAACGATATATTAAAACAATTAAGTTACAAGTATACAAGTTGGAATTGTGAAATGATATTTTTTTTTGTTATTAAATTAAATTTAAGATTTATATAAAATGAAATCTGTAGTTTGTAATTGTCGTTCTTTTATCTGACAGATCATTCTACAAATATGATATTTTTATTAAATATAAAACAAAAATATAATATATGTTAGCATTTTATGTAAATTTAAGATTAAGCAGGCTAGCCTACTTTCAGTAGTTATAATTTATTTTCTTTTTTTTTTTTTACTATTTGGACGTTATTGCATGGATTCACTTGGACAGTTTTAGCAAAATATAATTTCGGTCATCAAATTTTTACATTTATAATTTTTTTTGGTCACTAAAAAGTGCCAAACGAGTCCACCGTGCACGTGAAACCAGTACATTTTCATGTTGTTAATTTTAAAGTTTTTTTTTTATTTTTTAATAAAAATACATTTACATATTTTTATTATCATGTTCCCGTCGCCATTCGATTTGACATTACCTAGAGTGTTCTAGCGTTATTAAAATGACAAGTTGTATTTATATTGCTAGACTATAAGTACACGTGCTATACATGTTTCCGTGGCATGCTGTCTGTTAGCATGCTATATATTAGCAGGTGTATTTTATGTCTTCAGTTTGGGAGTGGTCCCTGTTGTGAGTTTAACCTGTTACAATAAAATCGATATTGCAGTCTTGTTGTCGCTTTAAGTAATTTGTTGGTAGGTGTTATTTAAAAGATTTATTACTCTACTATATTTATAAAATTATAATTTTTTTTTTTATCAATTTATGAGGTTAAATTGAAAAATTTTGGAGCCTTGTTTTGGGCAGAAACAAGCCTAAAAATAATTAAATATAATTTAAAAATTACTGCAAGCTGTAATAGGTTTTCAAGCAACTAATTTATATTAATATCAAAACCACGACCAAACACAAGGTGTTCACAGAAAGATATGTTAAATTTCCAAAAAAAAATCACCCCAAATTAATGTCAACATTTTGTACCACATTTTTTTTTCAGTTTAAGTATGTATTATGTTCACTCACGTCACAAACTGTTGGGCGTTAGCTCTAAGGATAGCTTAAACAAGTTATTTTAACGTATTGTGTATTTTTTATTTCGTAAAAATATATGCTATTTGAAAAAAAAAGTTTATTATTGAAAGTGTTGTTTTATTTTGTTGTTCTCTTCTTATTTATACATGTCATGGAAGACACGTATGAGCCGGCGGCAGTTTGATACCAAGGCTTTACAGAAAACCAGCGTGAAGCAATGCTTGCTTGTTTCGCCGAGTGATTGAGGTTACCAGAGGCCCTAACTTCCATCCCCACCTTAAAGCTGGAAAACGTTTGATCTGTCTAGATCAAGTAGATTTCCAGGCGGCCAGATAACTGATGTTCTTACATCAAGTCGATAATTATAATCATCTTTAGCATTTGTCATTTGGGGCCGACTCGGCATACAAATCCTTCTAGACCCTTTAATCCCATTTCAAGTTATTGGGGTGTAGTCATGCCATAATGACCGTTACCTGTGTCACGTCAGTTCAGTATCGCTCGTAATTTGGAAAGACGTGATCAGACCAATAAATTAATTATTCTATAATTTATATTATAACTAGCAACCCGCCCTGGCTACGCACGGGTACAAATTATACACCTAAACCTTCCTCATGAATCACTCTGTCTATTAGTGAAACCGCATGAAAATCCGTTGAGTATTTTTTCAGTTTATCGCAAACAGACAGACGCGGCGGGGGTCTTTGTTTTATAATATGTAGCTCAAGTGTTTGTTGTTTTGATTAATCGCGCTAATCTATGGAAGTAGCAGTCGAATCTTGTAATAGCGTCACATACACTAGCCTCTTTATCAGAGCTAAGCTAACCTATGCTAAGATCCTATTGGTGTGTTTGACAATTGAGAATGATACCAAATTTTGTTTTACGGGGCTTGCACATAAAATGGACACGGTTCAACTCAATGCACTAGTTCAGACTCGCAGGGTAGTAGCACTTGGGTTATGTGGACAGGGTCGCTGCCGGCGTTCTGAGTCATGCGGCGCACCTGTATTGCAAATAACATGTTTGCCAACAACGATCACATAGAGGGGGTATCACAACACATGTATGCCTATATCCCCCAAGAGTTAGGGCAGACGCGTACTAAATACTCACTGTTTGCCAACTACGCTTTGGGAATTGAAGATGGGAAAATCTGAAGTATGGTAGGAAAGGGATATTACTTAAACGGGTGGATTCAGGGGTTAAACAATACCTGTAACTTGAACTGGCTATTGGCGAACCTTCTAACCTCAACGGACATCAAAAAAATACCCCAGTGTACATCTCTCGCCTACATTACATCACTGAGGCAGAAGAGATCGCCAAGTACGTATACCAGAAGCTGAATTACGCGTCGAGAGTGCAGCTGTTTGCGAGTACCCAACTGTTATCTGCACCAGGTGTTAGATGAAAACTTTTAGCCGCAAGGTGTGGTATTCCGTCGCTTCCACGGACAAGTACCAATGGACCGCACAGACTTAGTGCAAGTGGCGAAGTGTTACTAACTTAGGTTTAAATTATATTTACTAACATAATGTTTTAGTATGTAGCCTATGCAGCCTGAAATAAATGATTATTATTATTCAACATCAGATCAAACAAGACAAAATGTTGCCACCAGAAACACCTATCTACTAACCTCAACGTGTGCAACCTTGTACTTGCATAGATTTGTAACGCAAACGCACAGGAACTACCAAGCAAATTACACACTTACGAGTAAGTTAGAGTGCATACGTAAATATAACATTTATTTCTTTATTGTTATACAACTATCCGTTTCACTCTGGCATTGGCATTTATGACCCTGCTGCCCTCCTAAGGTTCGTAGCGCGTTATTAAATAACCTGTAACTATGAAATGTTACAGATTTTTTCAAATTCCGCTGATAGTTCTCTTATTGTATGTGTTCATCGGGTATGTTATGTCAACCTGCTTGGGGCAGAAGAGGACAGAGAAACCTTATTTCTATTGAAACTAAAATAATAGAGTCAAATACGTCTAGAAGAAGAAATATTGCAATGTCAATATAATTTGACTTTGTATTTTATGCCCAAAATAATTTAACTGGTGAAATTTTTAGTAAAACACATTGATTAGACTTGCATATGGTTTAATTTAGCGAAAGATGTAAGTTGTCATACATTGTACGAACAATTCTAGCATTATGGCGGTTGCTTACGAAGCTTGGAGAGCTAAGGTTTGTAATATTACAATATTCTCTTTTCTATATCAAATAAATCTTGGTAATTAGTTTACATTTAGTTCAGTAGAAAGACGATCCGTGTGTGTCTTTCGGGGGAGCCGGACTATTTTTAATCTCTACAATGGTGTCAATTCTCTTGTATTTCTCTCTTAACTATAATTGACTAAATTTTCTTCATACAAGATGTAAACCTTGTATCCTTCGAAACAAGGTCTTATTTCAAATATATAAAAAGGAGGTAACATATACGTCGCTATCGAAATAAGCAATTTATTTGTCGACTAAAGTCTGACACGCTTAAATAAACTTTAATACCACGTTGCGAGAGCTGCTATCCGTTGAATGCCATCTCTTTTGCTCTGTGTTTTTAGTAAGCGTCTTCGTAGGTCGATTAAAATAACGTCATCTTAGTTCGTTTTGAACAAGTTTTTATACGGCAATTATACGGCATTTGAATAAATGAGGACTCTCGCTGCGTGGAAATAAAGTTGATTATACGTTGACAGGTTTTAGTGAAATTTATTGGCGCTGAGAAATTGATGCCAGTAACAAATAGACCTTGTTGCGAAGAAGACAAGGTTCATTTCATATGAAGAAATTAAGTTAGGTTTTAGTTTAGTGAGTCTGACAATAGAATCGACACCAATGGCTTTTATCAAGAAGTGAAGTTTCTTGTTGTCAGTGTCTGACACTACTCTGCGTCGGACTCCTCCAAAACACACGTGAAAACAACCAGGTTTATTAATAATAAAATAATAATATTATAGGCGAGTCTGTGTGAGAGACTGGTATCTATACCAGGTACATAGACCTGTATTACAAATTATCAGCCTCTCATAACTCTAGACATGGTGCTTTAAGCAGCTGTTACCAGACTAGATAAAAAGAAAGCAGTGTTATTATGTTAAGTGCATGAGAATGTGTGTGTGGGGGGGGGGGGGGGGTTGATGAATGTATTTGTGCTAACTCTACGATGTTTTGAGGTAAATAAAACATCACTTATCAAGTGGGTCATTATAACTCAAGATGGGACTTGTAATAGGCTCTCGGTTTCCTCATACCTGAGGGTCTTTAGCCGGCGAGAGGTAGTGGTTTTACAACTATATGTTGTTAGTGGATACATACTTATGCAATTTCTGGTTAACTTTATTATAATATATATGTATATCTAAGTAGGAAGCCAAAGAATTTGCCAGTAAAGGATGTCGACCGTCTATTTTCATTTGCAGGACAGATCACTTTATGCTTCAGGCGTTTATTTAAAGGTAAGGGATTATAAGGGAGTAACGTACGCTGCTTGAGTATAATTCTTAACATTAATAACTATGAATACCACTCAAGAATGTTTATATTCTGATAATATAAAACTCTAGCCTTTGGAAATATTTTTCCTAATTGTGAGAAGGAGGAGGAAGAAGTAAATCTCCTCTTTCCCGTTTTTATTCATTGTTTGGCAAGCCGCTTTGTACAACATCACTTGCATCCTTCAATATATAATCCAGCTTTCTTTCACAAACGCCCAAATTGTTTGCCCAAAATATTACAACAGCAAGTTGTTGAAAAACTTTATAAAGAAGTTCTGCAGCGTTAACTGACTATCCATAACTGAGTGCACGTTCTGTACCTAACAACCACTATTCCAGGTACACGTCCGGCAACCCATAAAACCCACGACCGCAGCGTGCATAACCAAAAACAAACGAGACTGCAAGGCTTGCTGCAGTACGCTCAAGAAAAAGCAAGAGAAGAAGAAAAAGAAATCATGCACTTGTACCTGCCACCCTTCTTGTGAGACACACATACCCGCTGTATGTGCTCGAGTGAAGAATATTGGGGACGATTGTTGCCGCTGCTGCGACGCTCTCTTCCAGTATATCGGAGAGTATGTCAAATTTATAATAGCCCTGATATGTTTGAAGCAACCCCATCCGAAGTTCTGTTGTCGATTGTGTAATTTGATTCGCGCCACTGCCATTGTGTGGCAAGATGGCTGCGATATGATTAGGTCTGTTATTCAGTGTATACTTGGAATGCATTAAATCGTTTCGTCTTGTAAGATTGTTAATTATCTTTTATTTTGTCTATTTAATTTTGCAATAGATATAACACAAATTAAAAAAAAAAAACCCAACTTAACTAACCAACGAATTTTAATACGCGAATGCACAAAAATGATAGATGTGAATGACACAAGAAGGCTTCGTAGTACGCAGGCGCAAAGACACGTGCATACGAATTTATAGGAAACACTGTAGGTACACTTGTATTCTATCTCATTCTTTCGCATTCTAAATTCTATTTATCAATATGTTTGTCTCGTTTCAGTGCTGTGTAGGTACTTGTACTCTATCTGCTCTCTCTATCATGCTCTTGTAATCTAAATCCTATTGTATTGTGTTGTCTCTTTTTAGTTTGACTTAAGGCTTCGTAAAACGCAGGCACAAAGACAAAGATTATAGGAAACACTGTATACTTGTATTCTATCTCATTCTCTCGCAGGCTAAATCCTATTTATGAAAGTTTGTCTCTTTTTAGTGTGAGTTTTTCGATTCATCAAATTTCAAATCACAACGTTTCTAAAGAAGTTTCACTTAGTAACAAAAAATTAAACGGACGAAAGAAGAAAGGAACTGTTTAAAGGAAAAAGTGAAAAATAAACTTGTTATCCTAACTAAACTCCTACATTAAGGCGAGGTGTTACCACATAATCAGCAAAACGTGGAGTCTTTAGAACTCGAGTGTGACTAAACAGCACAAAAGATATTATTGAAAAAGATACTGCATATAGGTGAAAGATCCATGAAAAATGTTAACCGAGCAAAAATTTGATTGGATTGAACCGGGCAAAAGGTTTAGTTTCTCTAGAAAGCCATCGTTAATTTTACCATTAAAATAAACGTTGGCGTCGAGATTCTCGGTATTTTCAGCGATAACTACAATTTTTTTTTTTAGAAATACCTAGATATATAGATAAAATAAAATGTTAACCAAGTACTTTTTTAATTTAAACCGTGCATTTCGAATAATTTAAAGACATCCCTGTAAATTAACTCTCTGCGCAACCCCGCCATTTTGCTGATTCAAATATGATTTACAATTTCGAATCCTATTTGAATGTCACCAAATGTAATAGTGGATTATGTACTTTTAATTCAGTCGTCGGGCAGCACCCGACAAAGAAGGTTGGTCCCGGACGCTCACGAGTACGACAAACAAAATAGCATCAAAAAACAAATATGTCGCAACGAGATGCGATGCCATAGTATACGTAACAAGAACAAACTCGCAGATAAATAAAAATCCGCAGAAAAATTAATAATGAATCGTGGTCTCGTGGGAAAAGACTCCTCAGGAAACTAGGTGTTATACATATGACTTCAAAAAATTAGATTCATTATTGTTTACAAATTAGTTTTTTTTTTTGTAAAACCAAAGTTTTATTTATTTATTTCTCTTTATTGTACACCTTTAAATAGTAAGTAGTGCAAATATAAGTTACAAATGTTAAGGTATAGCAATCGGTGGTCTTATCACACACGGCAGTAGCATTTAAAGTAAATGATTTGACAACAGGGGGTATGACGTCATGGCCCCTTATTTCATACATGTTTCTGCACAACGTATCGTTTTGACGTTTAATGAAGAGTAATTGATTTGACTTGACAGTCTACAACCGTAGTATGTCTATTTTAAATCTAGAATCGTAAAGTCAGTGATATAAAATTCAATTTTACACTCGTTAGGACCTTTACCTTCAATCTAAGAGTTATTATTGCAATAAAGAAAAGTCATTGATGAGTTCCATGGAAATAATAAATTCAACCTTTTGCTTTAGATTAAAGTAATAATAATTGGAAGTAATAATCTCAAAGTTTAGTGGAAGATGTTGACACCAACTCTGCTGAACGTTTTAATAGTGTAATTACAAAGATTGTTGGCGAAAAACGAATAAATTTTTCCATGAGACGAGTTTACCAAGAAAGATGTGCTGCAACTATTGTGACATTTAATAATAAACTACCCAGATACACTAAACATAAGATACTCTTAGGGAAAAGCCCAAGATGTTATTTAAAGAAAATAGAAAAAAGGCTTGAACTCAAAAGATCATGGAATCGCGACAACCCTAAAAAAAACATTCCTTAACAAAATTGATACACATGAAGTTGACAAAGATTACGTAGCCAATTGTGCTGCTCCTGGTATGACGGAAAATGATTTGGAGACGGCAAAGAATGACTTTTTACTCAATTTAAATATCCTAACTGCGGACAAAGACCGCAATCAAAAAGAGACTCGTGCTAAGAAAAAATATGGTAACTGCTTCTAATTTTTATCAGATTGTCAAAAAAGAAGAAAAAAACATGAGTTGTGCAAATTTCCTTAAAAACTTATTATATTCTAAAAAAATAACACATATAACCTCTATTGCTGCCTAGAATTATAATATGAGGTATGTTTACACAATAAACCATTTGATTTTGAAATATTAACCTTGTTTCTTTTTAAGCGACTTATAAAAAGGAGAAGGTTCTATGTTCATCTGTTTATATTTTTTTTTGTGTATGTTCATCGATATTTTCGTCAATTGTGAACCGATTAAAAAAATCTTTTTTTTAGTTCGAAAGGGTATACTCCCGAGGTGGCCCCATTATTATCAAGTCAGGATCTGATGATGGAATCTCAAGGAAATCGAGGAAAAACTAACTAACTAACAACGTAATAAAATCTCAGAAGTCAATTTTGACTTACTTCCCGCTTTCCGATTGATCTGAAATTTTTGTTTTGCACTAAAGAGGGTAAAATAATTTATTTTATAAAAAAAATAAACCGACTTCAAAACTACAAATAGGCACTCAAAAGCGAAAAAGACATTAATATAATTATTATAAGCGCTACCCACTCATCTATTTGAAGTCGGTGCCAGCCAAGCCAAGTAGGTAGTAGAGAGAAGTAACCAATAAAAAATATAATTCGTCGATATTTTTTATAAAGACTATGTCACGCGTCATACTGCACCCTCCTACCGAAACCTTGTGCCAGCACTCCCCACTAAGCCCTGAGATGCTCCCCCGCGCCGCACCACGCCCATGGGGCTTATATATAACGCGCCACGCAAGGACTCGCTCTCTTACCACTTCAACTCGGCTACGAAGTTAAGTACTCTGCATCTACCAGCGCCGGAACTACGTCCAAAGCCTCTGAAGACCTCCAGACCTCCCAGAGCCTAGTACATCTGATGTCTAAATTACTTTAAATATTTGTACCACTAATTCCGTGTATAATTCCTCCTTACTTAAATTAACCTACGGGGGACCACGTGAAGACCACGAGGCCACCCTCGACGTTACAACTAAACTATGTGCAGACAGCATACATTTCATTCTCATTCGTTCGTTCGCCACCGTGTCGCGCGGGGACGTAAGTACCTTAGACTTTTCAGTCGACGATTTAATCGTTCCATGTTTATTAACAGTACTATTGTACTAAATGAATATTTCATTGTAGTTCCATGTCAGGAATGAATTCCTAATAGTACTTAGTGAATTACACAAGCCCAGCTAGCGCCTATAGGCTGCAGTAGTTGCTTATCATCAAACTGGCAGTATGCTATTTACCACTTTAGTAGCATAAAAAATAAAAAGCTAAACGTCATACAATTAAAAAAAGATAACTATTAAAATGGCATTACTTGCTAAAAGCAAAGTGATCATGCAGGTACTTGATCATCTGATTTCCTTACCTATACTGTGTAATAATTTCATGAGCGGTTTACAATTGTGTGTAAAACCATATCGTGCATGTGTGCAAGAGTTTGATTTCGAATCGCACTAAGACCGCGCCTTAATGTAAATCCTACTAATATTATAATCGTGAAAGTTTGTGAGTATGGATGGATGGATGTTTGTTACTCTTTCACGCAAAAACTACTAAACCGGTTGCGATGAAACTTGGTACGTAGATAGCTGGAGACCTGGATTAACACATAGGCTACTTTTTATCCCGATATTCCCACGGGATCGAGATTTAAGTTTCATCGCAATCGTTTCAGTGGTTTTGCGTGAAAGAGTAACAAACATCCATCCATCCAGACTTTCAGATTTATAATATTCGTGGGATTCTAATTAAAAAATCGATAGTATATTGCTGTAGTTTTATGACGGCGGTGAGCACCCCACTATTCGTATGACAATATCCTGTGTTCATTTTGGCGCCAAAAAAACACATGACATCTGTCAACGGAATGTTTGTCTATTGATATATGAGATAAAAAAACAAAAATAAATATAAAAAACTTATTTTATTTCATTTTTACATACAAAATCAACAATCGTAATTAATTACAACATATTATTATTATACTAACAATATATTTACCATTACCGAAACTTAAAGTACACAGTTACTAATATATAACACCTGTATATAACAATATACATAACACCCTGTATAATCGTAACACAATTGAAATAAGATTTTTTTTATTAACAAAAAATAGTAGCAGTGTGTAATATGAAAAAATAATTTTACATTTCATAAAAGTGAAAATTTTTATATTACAATAATGTTTGTAAGTCACGGAAACAGCCGACGAGACACGAAGCTCTCCGACCGTGACATTAGTAGAGGGTAGTTTTAAATAAATTATTGAAAATTCTTATCTTGACCAATATTTGAAAAACCCCTCCCTCCTCAGAACGGGTCACGTAGTATGGGTATGTTCCCTTAGTAACCGTTCTTCGTAGTTCCTGAGATTAATGGGTTCAATCAAACAAACTGTCAGCTATATTATATTAGTATAGATAGTCTATTAGGTAGGTACTAAAGATGTGATGGTCATTTTAGAGCAATAAGAATTAGTATTTTTGGAGTGAAAACTTCTTTAGCGGCGTTGTGCACTTATTGGGCTGGGTAAAAATTTTTAAACTCACGTCAGGACACGTGACCTGATCGAAAATTGTCCGAGTTTCTTATATTTAAAAAAATATTTTTATGCCATCTGTGGATTCTGCGCGATACTACTGTAGTTTGATCCTCAACTGTCATTGCATCTTCTTTTTTCGCCAACATGATGCTATCAAACACGTAAGGACTTTAAGACTCTCTAAAACATTACCATGTCCGAGTATCGAACCTGTAACCAACAGTAGCGCAAGTTTTAGACTTTTTAGAGTACCGATAATTTATAACCATATATGTATGTAGGTGAATGATTTTGAATTTTTATACATTAACGGTGGCAAAAAAAGTGAACTGTCTTTGTCTAGGCAAGAGGTGACCGGCACCAAGTGAATAAAAACAATAACGGCTAGGGCAGACAGCGGGCGGGACGAGACGTGGACGCGGCGTGAGCAGGTTGTAACGTACTAGTTAATATAGAAGATATCACACAGCCGCGTCGCGCTCGGCGTCAGTACAGTACTGTCGCCGCCCCGCCCGTTGTCTGTCTGTCCCAACCTTTAAGATTTATAAAAATAGTAATTTTTGTGCTGACTGTACAACTAAATCTCATGCTATATTAGACTTTATTAACCGCAGAAGTAAACGATTATTTTAGCTGCCATCAAAGAATTTTCAGTGAAATCATATAGAACCTTCTCTTTAATCAGTAACTCTTTTGTGAACTTGTCATAAATGTGAAATTGTCTGTACCCCACTTATCTATCTCTCTGAAGACATACGCCCACATTAAGTCTCATAACGTAAATTACAAAAAAAAACCATTAAAATCAATAATTACAAAATATTACCTAATTAATTTAACAACATAACCTTTTAAGGTAAAATTATGTACAATTTAAAACCCTTGATACCTATATTTAATAGAAAATACTAGAAAATAACGTGAAGTTAAGCGGTGACCGGCGGTTACACGGCGTTTTGTCTGTCGGATATGTGAGCTAGCGCCGAGATGGCTGACAACGTGAGAGACTTATCGAACCGATAGTTAAAGTCCTGTGGCCCGTGGATTGTCCGGATATGGATTCTTAAATAACTTGGCCTCGTGAAGAACTTATAGCATATATGACACTGGTACTTCTTCAGCCCAGAATGAGTCTCCAAGTGTCTCTTCAGCTTCCCTTTAGTGATGAACCCTTTGCCACACTGTTGGCACATGAAGGGCTTCTCTTTGGAGTGTGTGAAGCTGTGGAGTTTGAGATAGTAGTGGAGCTTGAAGCCCTTGTGGCAGATCTCGCAGATGTACTTCTTCTCTTCTGCTTTGTTGGTGTCGTCGATGGCTATCTTGGAGCCGTGACTCTTGAGATGTTCTTCTAAATAGTAGAAGTGGTGGAATGTTTCGCCGCAAATCTTGCAAATTCTGTATCTGGGAATACAATAGTTTAAGTTATATATCGTCGACGCCTTTCTTTGGATACTTATCACAATGCAAAAGTCAGTTCATCATAAAAATGCGAGATCAAGGATTTACAGTCAATAATTTGATTTTGAACTACGCAATGTAACGCAACACGCGTACTGTGCGGTAGGGTCAATGACCTTCAGCGCACGGCGCCGTCGAAGCAGCTGATTGAATAAATGTTTTACATTGCAGTTTTTAGCCGAGTGGGATATTTTTTCTGTAAAATGTTTTGTTTACTCATTTGTGATATCAGTTTTGAGCAAAAAACATAAAAAAAAAATTTGAAATTTCCAATGGTTTTCCTCTCGGAATGATGGTCTGAATACACTATTTCAAGATTCGGTACGGTGTCACTTACACCCTGTATAATAATTATAGTTCGTTAAAAATAAATAACGCTTCAATGGAGAAACGATTTAAAAAGTAAAAAAGAGTTCATCATCAGACCATCGTCACCAATCCCAATCTGTTGGACTCGTCAAAACGAATCATATGAACACAAACTCGAGGGGTTTACTAGTAGCCACTGAGGAGTTCCACTATACACCTTCTGGCTGCCAGAACAGACAACAGAACAGCTTCAAGATGCCAAATTATAGTATTGTCATTCAAACTACATATACATACAAAGTTTCATTTCGATACGACAATTACAAGTAGGTTAAAATTAATTTCTAACATTTGTTTACATAGTTACAAGTGAAGCCAATAAAAAAGTGTTAAAAGATGAAATATGTCTTTCATCAGTATACCTTTCGTCCGAGGGTGTGATCTCCGTTAAGTTGGATGCCGCGTCGGGTTGTTTGGGTATCTTCAGCGCGTTCTGTAGAACCATCGCCAACACTTCGTTGCGGTTCGATTCCAGGATCCTACAATTACAATATTTATTGTACATACATTCACTTTGTAAACGAGAGGGATTACGCTCACAAATATACACTAACTCACTCACAATCACTTACGCGCGCACTCACTTCATCACTCAAACACACGCACTCACTCATACTCACTCACATTCTTGTACGCATTCACGCGAGCACTCTCACATTCACACACTTACTCACTGACCCATACTCCCCCACGCACACACGGAACCTCACTCACTTATGCACTCACACTCATTCGCTCACTCACCCTCACTCAATCACTCACACAAGCGCTTATTCAATCCCTGACACACTAATGCATGCACTAACACACACACACACACACGCACGCAGTCACTCACTCACTCACACACTGTATTATAGCGTCACGGTACGGTAATATGTGTGTATTCACACACTGCATCTGCACGTGGTAGCGCGTGTTGAACATGTGTGTGTACTCACAGCCCCTCCTTCTGGTGCGTGGCGAGGTGCATCTGCACGTGGTAGCGCGTGTTGAACATGTGTGTGTACTCACAGCCCCTCCTTCTGGTGCGTGGCGAGGTGCATCTGCACGTGGTAGCGCGTGTTGAACATGTGTGTGTACTCACAGCCCCTCCTTCTGGTGCGTGGCGAGGTGCATCTGCACGTGGTAGCGCGTGTTGAACATGTGTGTGTACTCACAGCCCCTCCTTCTGGTGCGTGGCGAGGTGCATCTGCACGTGGTAGCGCGTGTTGAACATGTGTGTGTACTCACAGCCCCTCCTTCTGGTGCGTGGCGAGGTGCATCTGCACGTGGTAGCGCGTGTTGAACATGTGTGTGTACTCACAGCCCCTCCTTCTGGTGCGTGGCGAGGTGCATCTGCACGTGGTAGCGCGTGTTGAACATGTGTGTGTACTCACAGCCCCTCCTTCTGGTGCGTGGCGAGGTGCATCTGCACGTGGTAGCGCGTGTTGAACATGTGCGCGCAGACGGGGCACTCGTAGCGCAGCACGAACCCGCCCTCGCGGTGCGTGGCGAGGTGCTTGGCGAGCTTGCACGCCGCGCTGAACCGCTTCGAGCACACGTCGCACACGTACTCCTTCTCCGGCTGGTGCTGCTTGCGGTGGTACACCTGAGGGGTTTACTTGTGGTCACTTACTCGTCTCTACGACATACTGTACCGATCGATGTACGACTCATGTCGAAACAGAATAAGGTAGGCAATTATCAAAGTGCACGATCCAACGCCATCTAACGAAAACTAACCAAACTACTTAGTAAATACTGAACCTGAATCGCGTAATGAAAGTTCTCGCGCTGATTAGTAGCCATAGCCTTTACAATAAGGGGATCGTAGAAAGATAAGGAAAATAATTTCGGGACCTAATCTGATTAAATTTATTCAACCTGTTTGATCACTACATATTATAAAACAAAGTCCCCCGCCGCGTCTGTTTGTTCGTGATAAACTGAAAAACTACTGAACAGATTTTCATACGGTTTTCACTAATAGAGGAAGTTATTCATGAGGAAGGTTTGGGCGTATAGTTTGTACCCGTGCGAAGCTGGGGCGGGTTGTTAGTAGCAGATATAATCACTTCGCCCATAAAGTGTCGGGCGCAACGTGCCTGATCGCTTTGCTCCTTGATAAAGAGCTCCGATCAAATCCGAAACTAGTCCGGGTTTCCCGAAACACACATGAGCTCAACTGTGTATCTTTAATAATAAGTTTTAGTTAGAGATCACTAATAATCTAACTAAGTTTTAGGTTGGTTTGTTTTTTTCTGGCATTAATCGTTTCCAACCGCAAAATATAAGTGATCACAAAAAAAGTAGGCCGTCATGGGACTGCCGACAGAAGTGAAAACACATTTTTTAAAGATCAATTAATAAGGAGCTGAGAAAACTCAATGTTTAGATTAGCGCCCTCTAGTGGATCTATACCATATAATACATAAGTATATATCAAACTACAGTAGTATCGCGCAGAATCCACAGATGTCGTAAAAATATTTTTTTAAATATAAGAAACTCGGACACATTTTCGATCAGGTCACGTGTCCTGACGCGAGTTTAACATTTTTTACCCATACCAAAAAGTGCACAACGCAGCTAAAGGAGTTTTCACTTCAACATTTTTTTTATGTGATATAACAAATTAACGACTATTGGATTTTTTCTTTACTTGTGCTTAAGTTGCAATTATCACCAATTATGTATTTGTTCATGAAGTATTTTATTGATATTTTAAAAATTACACGCGTTAATTTTAAAGGAAACCTTCACACAAACACAGCCTCTGTATTTTCTGCGAAGTGACGGCGTTGCATAGCTAGGCTTGTCTCTGCCTATACCATAAAAAAAAAACAGGCAGACAGAGGGTACTGTCTGCCTGTTTTTTTTTTATGGTATAGGTAGGTATATATATATATAAAAGAGCAGACTGGTCACCTGATGGTAAGCGACTACCGCCACCCATGGGCACCTGCAGCTCAAGAGTCGCAAGTGCATTGCCGGCCTTTAAGGTAAGAGTAGGGGAAGGGGAGGAAGGGGGGAAGAGGGAGTGTGGGGGTGGGGGAGAAGAGGGGGAGAGGGAAGGATTAGGGCCTTCGGTAACCTCACTCACTCGGCGAAAAGCAATGCATTGCTTTCTGTGAGGCCGAGGTATTACTTCGGTCGAGCCGGCTCATACGTGCTGAAGCATGGCTCTCCCACAGGTTAATATGTGTATGTATGTCCTCACCATGGTCTCCCTCTTCTTGTAAGTCTTCCCGCAGATGGTGCAGAGGTAGGGCTTGGGTCCGGAGTGCGTGGCTTCGTGCTCCTTGAGGGCGGAGCTGTCGATGGCCTCCTCCAGACAGAACTGGCACTTCAGCACCAGCTCCTCGCCCTCGTGACACTTCTTGTGCACTTCCAGCATCTTCAGGTGAAGGAACCTAACACAAGTTTTACAATATTACGGTTTTTTTTTATATTTACTAAAAATGCTTATTTGGTTTAGATAATATAAGCCTTGGCTCGCAGCTTCTAAGTTATGGATTCAAAGTGCGAGCAAGATTGCAGTCTATTGTCTATTAACGAGAGTCGATATTCGTATAACAATCTTCGTAAGTTAGAATTGAGTACGTAAGTACGATGGTAAATAAACTCACTTCTGATTGCAATATTCACAGGAGTGCGGTCTCTTCTGATGTTTCTTCCTCACCTTCTGTTCTCCCTTCGCCGATGCCTTAGTTAACTTCCGTTTTTTCTTTTTCTTCTTTGTTGTACTGTAATACCGAACATTGTTACTATTATATCTTAAGGGAGCATCCATTAATTACGTGAAGTGTTCTGTTATTTTGGACCCCTTCTTAACTTTTAATGTGATTAACGCAATAGTTGTTTAAGAATTAAATTTATTATCATAAAGCGGAAAATAAAACAAGAGAATTTACTAATATTGTTCAAAGTTGAGATTTCCAATTCGGCCCCCGCAGTTAAATGAAATTTGATAAACTTTTTGGCCCCTTCCCCACATTTTGAGCTCAATTAATTAATTAATGTCAAATTATTAAATAGTTTAAAACAGTTTAAATGCCAATAGGTGACTGTTGTCAGTTCTGACGATAAAGCCTGGAGGTGGCTTTATAGAAACTCTTAACTACAGAAGGTACCCTGTCAATTTTGGGCTCAGGCATAAGGGCCATTCATTAACTACGTAAGGACGATTTTTTTTTATTTGACCCCCACTTTTTTAATGTGGAAATCCTCACGAGTCATCACCTCACCGGAGCTAATGGTAAAATGATATGTCGGAATCGAACCGACTAAAACCCCACGGTGCTCTGTCATAAGTGAGTAGACTCACCCCCCTCACCTACACTCGTGTAAGGCCACAAGATTTCAGATCTTCTTACATAAGCGTTTATCTAGTTTCCCTAAATAGTTACATATCATTAGCAACAGATCATGTACAGTAATGCTCATGACTTGACATAAATCAATGTTTCATTTTTTTAAGTTAATACTTCTTTTAGTTATACACTATCTCTTAAGTTACAGGTTTTTATCTAGTTTAAGAGGTAGGGTCTCTATTACTGTGCATAGAACACCCTTATCGCATTGTGTAACTTTACTAACACAATTTTTGTAATCACTATTTTGCATCTATGTAACTTTTTTTCTTGAATAAATTATTATTATTATATCTTTATTAACTTCTACAAAACATTCGGCACAATGATTGCTGAATCCACATCCCACATGTCGACAATCTCGTAGGATAAGTCCAAATATTTTATTTGTTTATCTTTTTCGGCTTTTAAGAGATTGTCGTCATGGGGAATGGTGATGTCAATAATCATTGCTCGGCGTTCTAATCGGTCTATCACCACTATATCAGGCTTATTGGCAACAATAGTCTTGTCAGTGATGATAGATCGATATTATAACTTCTTACATGCGTACATAAGTACACACACTTTTTTTTTAAACGATAACATTTTTCGATTTTCGCTGAAATGTTTATCTCACTTCATAGGAAGACACAATTCCGATTTGTAAAAAAATTACGCAATAGTTTCCCCCCCCCGAGATAAGGTCAACTAGAGATTTAATAAACCCCTCCCTCTGATGACCCGTACGTAATTAATGAATGGTCCCTAAGTACTTCCAAGTTCTGACGATGGAGGAGGTTGGTGGCCATAGGAACTTCTTCTATAAACATTTTTAAGTAACATATTGGCGTGAATTCTGAGTGTCACTTACTTTGTGCTATCATCTTCTACTGGTGCTTCCTCTTCTACCTTCACTTCTGTATCTTCTTGTTTGATTTCTTCTTCTTTAGCTAGAAAGAGTGATGGCTTTGTTATTTTAAAATTTAAGACTATAATAGACTTATTAATGTTAAGTTTATATGTACGTTTAAGATTTAATTAAATATAACTCATATTTTAAAATTTTCTGAAAGATTTACAGGAGCACATATCTACTTGAATTTAAGTGTGACTTATATTTCTGACAAACTGTCCCATTACCTAATTAGTTAATTAATTTACCTAATAAAGACAGAGATAGAGGTAAAGATGAACATCAAGATAAGGATGAAAATGATGAAGCTGAAGCTGAAGATGATGATACAATGTCACTTACGAGATGCCAAAACACTAACGAACAGAAATATACTACACTAATTCTGTAGAACTCCAACAAAACTACACTAAACTCCAATTAAAGCAGAATCCAACTGCACCCCTTAAAATTATAAACAGCAAAGTTCACTAATTTATTCGTAATATTTGTATAATAGTATTGTAATGTGGCATACACACCGTCATTCCCATGCGTGAGCACGTGCCTGTTCATCTTACTGCTCGTTATAAAGCCCCTCCCACATGTGTAACACTTGAAGGGTTTCTCCCCAGTGTGGGTCCGCATATGCACTCGCATGTATGACGCTGAACTGATCTCTTTGTTGCAGATCTCGCAGGTGTTCGTCTTGAATGCAGATGTCTTTCTCGGTTTTGGTGATGGAGGAGGTGATGGGTCGCATTTTGGTGTTGCTGCCCACGTGTTGGAGGGAAAGTAGTCATCATCGGAAGGACTGGAAAGATAAAGAGATAGCATGTTAAAACTGATTTTAAGCTAGAACCAGATTAGATAATATCGAAAATGTCGGGCCCAAAGTGGTGCCTTGTGGGACCCCCAAAGTTTTTAGAATCTTGTCTTCCGTGCAAAATTATTACTTTTATATTTTACGATCAACATTAGGAGCAAATTCTTAATAATAACAACTTTTAATGTTACATCTTCTAACCTCACCAGTTAAATTAAGATGGCAACTCGTATCAAAAGCCTTTTAAAGGTTTAAGAAGATGATTTGTCGTTTTACGTAGTTTATTCGCTTTCAATATAGAAATAAATGAGATAATAAGCTCACGTTCGTAGTAAAATTATACTATTTGTTAACATCCGAAGTACAGTTGGTAAATAATAATTTATGTATTTTTCATCACATACCTGTCATCTTTGAAGTCCTCATTTTTGACTTCATCATCATCGTCATTTCGGAATTCGTCTCCAGGTACCTCATTATCCGCCGGTTTATTGTCACCCTCTTCATCTTCAATCTCCTGCTTGACTTTCACATCATCAAAACTGTCTACTTTCAAGTCTTCTACAATTATGTCTATCTTGGGTATCAGCTTTTCATCCTCGTCTTGGTCCTGAACAGAAGAATTGTAAACTAGTAAGATCAGATACTGAGATACAGAAAATGACATTTAACATAGCATGTGCAAGTACGTAGTACTTTTTTAAAGCACACAAGGAGTTTTTAAATCCCACCTGATGGCAAGCGGTTACTCGTAGTCTTATACTACTCTTAATGGAACGCTGAGGCAAAGGGAACGTTTTGTTGAGAAATTTTTCAAAGGCAATTTTTATTGTAAATATGCAGTTTGTTTCATCTTAGATCGTTTAGTTTATAAGTTACGCCAAAGAAGAATGAAAAAAATAACACAAAAATCATTGAAAAAGCGTAATTTTTTAAAACATTTTTTTCGACGATAAAATAAATGCTTAGTGTCTCTTATTTATCTATTAAATTCTATATTTTTTAGATTCACACTGTACTTGTTAAAATATCCTACCTCTTTCTTCACTTCATCAGTCTTTGCACCGACAGCAACTTCGAACCAAGTGTCATCTTTCTTCTGTTCTTTAGCTTCGGCTTGCTCTTTCAGTTGTTCTTCTAGCTCCTTTAGATATGGCAGAATTGCGTTGTAATCTGTAATCATACTTCTATAGTAAGGTGGGTGTCACGACAACTCACCACGGCAAGAATAGTGTTAGAGTGTTGCTGTTAAAAAAAATGTAACACTCCTCAGGAAATTAGGTGTTATATGTATGACTTCGAATAATTAGATTCATTATTACTTACATATTTAAATTTAAAATTTAATTTTAAAATCAAACCTTAAAGTAAATAATTTGACAACAGGGGTATGACGTCACGGTCCCTTACTTCGTTTTGACGTTTAATAAAGAGGAATTGATTTAACTTGACAGTCTACAAGAGTATTGTGCATCAGTTCTCACATAGGACAATTTTATCTCCGCTATTGTGTCCGTTACTTATATCTTTGTAAAGTTTTTTTTTTATAGTATGGGGGGCAAACGAGCAGACGTTGTGTTGGCTAAGTAAAAGTAGTATATAGATATTTCTATATATTTCTTCTCTTGACTTGCCTATCTCTCAACTTGCCTTGAGTGAGTGTTGCCTCTTTAGTGTAAGAAACTTCTCGCAAAATTAATCTATAGACCAGTGTTGCCAACTCTAGATTTTATATCTAATGGAATTGGTAATTTTTAAGGGGCATACATTTTGTACCCTTGCAGCGATAACAATCTAACCCCAGATGTTACAGCATTTACATTAACTTTGAACGTGCCGAGTACTGTCATTGATTAATTAATACTACAACAGATGGATTAGGTACTTTAAAAATATTTTTAAATAATTTTGCAACTAATCACTACGTCAGAGACCTTTTTTTAATCTGAAAATCGTACCCAACGTCACACAGAGCGCATGTGTATGTCCTATAGAGTGAGTCGTCTGTCAGCGTCATTGGAAACAATAATTCTTTAAAAAAAACCGACTTCAACAAAAAAAACTATTCCATAAAATACTTATATATGGTTTTCTCATGGATGCCATTGTCACAACTGGACCAAATTGAAATGGGACCACACGGGAAGCACCAGCTTTCAAATAAAACAAAGAATCATCAAAATCGGTTCACCCAGTCGACAGTTCTGAGGTAACAAACATTAAAAAAAACAGTCGAATTGAGAATCTCCTTCTTTTTTGAAGTCGTTTAAAAATAACTTAACTTCAAACTTAGTTGTGTAACTAGGGTTCGCCTTTTTTGTATTTGTTTGTGTGTAAATTATTATCAATTCAAATACAAAGTAGGACTGTGATTAACAACTCATTATGTATTCAAATTGTTTGAATAAATTAATCGTAGACATGGTACAATGGCAACGTGTTAGGAATTAATACACAGACTGAGCATTGCTTAGAAACCGGTTCCTGTATATGTTACAGTCACAATTCTTAACCAGTCAAAAGTACTATTAACTGGAACCATTACAGGCCACCTGCCACCAACGCGGAGGAAACGGCCACTCACGTTATCCTGGAATGCGAGGGATTGGCCACATAACGGGCAAGTATCCTCGTGGTTGCGAGGTCGCTCCTAGAAGCCCGTGAACGCCCAAGAAGGCTTCTGTGCTTCTGGAAGGAGCTGGGCTGGCTCAACTAGTCAGCTTATCCGAACGCATAATGGACCGCCTATGAGTGTTAATGCGAAAACAGAGATCTACCAATACTTTTAACTAATAAAATTAGTCAAAAGTACGTTTTGCCCAATGGAATTGGTTAAAAGATTACGTTAGATATTTTCGTTTATATTCTAAATAGTTAAAAATGAATTTTGGCTGAAGCTATAGTAGATAAAATTATTAATATGTTAGATTATATATGTTTATATACATTCTAATCAGTTAAAAGTTATTTTGACAGATGCTGTAATGGTTAGAAAGAAAGAAAGAAAGAAAGATAAATTTATTTGCTAGAATACAGTAAATTAAGTGTTACATTATGCTTATTAAGTTTCTTATATTCTACCATTTCTGGTGTACAAATCTTTTCTGTTTCCTTAGATTATCATATTCTTATATCTACAATTATCTATTTATTTTACAAAATATCTAAAAGTACTATTGACAAGAGTGTCACTCAAAACTACTTTTAACCATAAATTTGCGGTCATCATGACTGACACAGACCAACCTGTTCAGTCAAAAGTACTTTTGATGTTTTTTTTTCAGTTAAAAGTACTTTTGACCGATTAAAAGGTTTGACTGTAACATATATTATATAATAGATCTAACTTCTTCAAACAGTTTTACCTGCGTTTACAAACACTGCTCAGCTCCTAAAGTTCGTGAACATATTTCCCAAATCAGGAGGCTCCAATTCCTATAAATTTCAGCTATGCAATAATTCTTAAAACATCAAATTATCCTCACCGTACGGTTCTCCTTCCAATTTGTCTTCGGGATGATTTTTATCAAAATGATTTGTCAGTAACTCAAACCTGCAATGGAAAATATAATACCTTATAACAATAATTTGTGACATAACACAGCACTATCTGTACACAAAGCTAAGCATAGCTTGTACTGTGTGCTCTAGAACATGGATATACATACTTAGATATTTTATATTATATTTGATAAATACATAAACATTATACATAGAAACACTCAGACATATGTAGATTGAGGATGAGTGGCACATTTTCTACGCTTCACGTCGTACGTCACAAGTGCCTTGCCGGCCTTTAAGGTGGGAGTAGGGGAAAAAAGGAACGAGGGGGCAAAGGAAAGTTTAGGGCCTCCGGTAACCTCACTCACTCGGCGAAACACAAAGTATTGGTTAACTGCCGGTTTTCTGTGAAACCGTGGTATCACTCCGGTCGAGCCGGAGCATGGCTCTCTTTTGGGAAGAAAATAGGAGAAAATGGCTCTGAACTGACGGATTAAATACATACCTAGAAAATATTTTAAAGCATATCCGACACTGAAACCTGGCAGCAAGATGAATTCGTTTGTTGTGCCTCCCCAGTTTGCTTGCTGTTATAAATGACTGGCCACACACATTGCATGTGTAGGGTTTTTCATCTGAAATAAATCATTAACGTTCACATAAATTACAAAAAAATATGGCCGCCCCCATTGGTATTGACAAGCCTTTTATATCTCATCATCTTTCTAAAGACAACTCCCGCATTAGGAATTACTCCTGTGTCGCGGGGGACTTTACAAACATACAAACAACGGACACAAAGAACACCCAGACTCGGGTGGGAATCGATCCCACGACCTATGGCATAGCAGTCAGGGTCACTAACCACTAGACCAACAGGCCAGTCAAAGATCAATTACCAATTAAAGATATACAGTTTTACTTACAAATTTCGACGGGGGTCCTTTGTGGCGCCTGACACAGTCACGGCAGGTCGGTTCAACCCTTGATAAAGGATCCCCATTGCAACCGAAACTAGTCAGGCATCCCCGAAATAAACACATAAGTAAAACCATAGATCATTAATTAATAAGAAAACCACGAACCAGCGAAAACTTTCATTTCAATTAAATTTTCAATTTCTCATCATCATCACCAACATCACCATTCTAACCGATTCTTTTTTAACCCCTCTGGCTAAGCTTAATGCTTCTCTTAGAAGTGGGTTTACGTTGATAGTGTAACAGGTGGGGTTCGAACCCAGTTCAGACCACAGTATCGCAAGTCTGACGTCTTACCCAACAAGCCGATAATAATTTTTATATTATTGTTCTATTGGTAATAATAAATATTAATATATATTTAACATAATATATTCACCTGTATGAGATCTAACATGTAGCTTTAAATAATAACTTAAAGTAAATTGTTTCTGACACGCAAAACATTTGTATATTTTCTCTAAATTATTCAACTCTACATCATCAGCGTCCTGTTCATTACTTTTGCAACTTTCCTTATTACTCTCAGCATCGTTACTACTATCTACTTTACTTAAATCTTTACTATCAGAACTTTTTCCGTCTATTTCTTTATCTGTGACTATATTTGTTTCTTCATTATTAACATAATCTGAAGTTTTTTCATTGCCAATATAACCATCCTCAGGTTTAATTTCAATCTCTAGGTCGGTCTCCTGCTTAATCTTTTTCAACTTCTTTAGTTTCTTCTTCTCTTTCTTTATTTGTTTCTTCTTATACTGATTTCTTAATCTTAACCTGTAACTTGTCATTCTATTCTTATGTACGGTTACATGTTGATCCAGTTCATGTAACGCAGTATAACTGATATTGCAGACAGAACAACCGTAGAATGGATATGATGAATCGTTGATCTTCTGTGAACAGTAATTTCGTCCATTCTTTTTGTCTTTCTTCTTCTTAGTAACATCTGGTTTTAATTCATTTTCTTCATTAGGCGATTCTGATTTATTTATTTGTGGTGCGAGTTGGTTTTGAGGTTCAGTTTGTGATGTGTTATTTATATAACCCATATTGTTTTGATTTGGTTGGTTGTAATATGTGTCTTCTTGTTTAACATTTTGGTAAGGATATGGTGGTGGGTTGTTTACAGTTTGGGCATTGTTTAAAGAATGGTAACTATCATATGAAGGGTATTCGTAGGTGCTGAGAGGATCTAAATCCATGGCGTGGTTCATTTTTCAGGGTCTGTGAATAAAAAGAGAAAATTTCCCCGTTAGTCTTACATGGGTGTTCTTGTAAAAGTACATGGCGCTGTCTAGACTCAAACTAAGCTTCGGTGGTACTGTAGGTTATACAATGCAGATAAACATACTTAGATACGAGTTTTTGTAAATAGCCTATTTTATGTTAGGTACTTAACTACAACTTTAAGCGTGACTTAACTAAAGAAAATAAGAAAGGTAGTATATTCCATTCAATAGCGGCAATTTTCTTTGAAGGAAGATGCACGTGCACGGTGCAAGAGAATGTTTACCTCAAGTGTTAGAAGCCTTAAAAAATCAACAACAAACTCAAGACTCAGTATTTGGCTTTTGCACCACGATAACGCCCTTGCACATAGAGCCGGCAAAACCAACCTTATATATAGGAACTTGATAAAAAATCTTTTGAATAAATGTGGCAATTCCACAGTTAGAAGTGGCAATACATCACATGGGCACTTGGTCACTAATCAGCTTAGGAAAATTGATTCCAAAACTGGAGTACAACTGGAGTCCTCGCAGCACTGTGCTGATAACATCAGACATTCTACCTATTTGAATTATGATTTTGTTTTCAACATTATACCTAAAGTAAACTACATAAAAAAAACTGTCAGTCTAGGTCACTGCACCCATGTATTTGAAGGTGACGGTCATGTGATTTCAGTGCTTTTCCCCATACCACAAGTGCCCAACATGCCTAAGGAAGTTTTCACTTAAATAACTACATAATTATAATTTATCGTTGGACACAGTTAAGATGTTCCTATTGTCTTGAGTAGTCTTGACAGTCTGTCACCATCAACATAAATAATTAATAGCCGTGGACAACATGTCATGTTGTAACATAATATGTGAACTACTCCAATTAAATATATAAGCCACAACACTACATGGATAACTTCTTTTTTTTAACAAGAAAACTAGCAACGTCTGTCATACGTTACTAATATTGGTGTTAACCCCTCCACCTAAGCTAAGTGCTTGTGTTAGGAGTGGGTTCATGACGGGAGAGTACTGGGTGGGGTTTGAACCCGCAACCACTTGATCGCAAGTTCAATGCCTTAGCCATTACGCTACCGTTGCTTAGTGGGAACACATCAGGATCAGTAGCAAAATCAGGACACAGATAGTTGTTTCTCATTGAATCAATTGATCATAGATTAGTGAATTTTTTCTTTGATTAACATTTTAGAAACTTGAACTGATTTGCTAATTATTGTTTAACTTGACAGATCTGGTAGTAACAATATTTTGATTAGCGTTTCAGAAATCAGGTTTATAACTAAGGGAACATACCCATACTACATGACCCGTTCTAGGGGAAGGGGGTGGTCACCGAGGGGGTAAAATTATAAAAAATGGGTCACATAGTATGGGTACGTTCCCTAACAATAACTTAGGGGTTAAACCCAAACATATATGACATGAAATTACATATAATGCCATTGTCTTTTGAACTCTGAGATATTGATATATCCGTGGCTGGCGTGAATATGTTGACATGTCGTATGCTATTTTTCAGGGTGGCCATTTTTAAGTTTTGACATTATATGTATATATTGAGATTTCAAGTAACGAATATTTTTTTGGTGACCCAGTGTAAGTTGATGTACGAAAATATCAATGTTCATTCATAAAATCATGTGAATCGTTAATTTGACATGAAGTTTTGTCAAGGTAGACAAGTTAAAATGTGCGATGTTAACATGTTTTCAAAGTCGATTTCTTCAAAATGTATGTATATTTGAAACTGTAAATTTTTTGCATATGAATTCCTAATGCGTAGGAGGTATTACGCCAATAAAAAAAAACCATGCAATCCGACATGTCAATGTGTTCACGCCAGCCACGGATATTATAATAGTAGACAAATACAAAGCTTAGTTCAATGGAGAAACTATAATATATATTTAGTTACTCTGTTATATTAATGATATATGCAATGAAGATAATATAACCACAAAGAATGTAAGTACTAAGGGTAGTTTTTTTTCTATAGGCTGTTTATAGCGGTTACCTAAACTAAGTATCAGTTTTATTATTAACTTTTTAATTCTTTGTAAGAGATGAGAGAGACAGGTTTATTTATATTGAGTAAATAAACAGTTTTGGCATTTTTCGCACATCAAAATCTATTATGTTCCACCCCATATAAATATAACATTCAAGAATAATGAAAATGTACACATTAAGCACAGATAACACGCAAAGTAACATCGTAACTCATTACGCGCCGGAACGAGATATTTACGCGTTCACGAAACAACAAATTCCAATTTTAAAATCTAGAGGATTTTATTTTTCATGATGGGACTGTTATAATGTAAACAAATGACTAAAACAAGTTTTTCGTCCAGTTTAAAAGTCAAAATGCGGTTTAAAACGACACAAAGCGACGTTGAATGTACTAATCGATATTCACACAGTAAAAAAACTCACCTGCTGGAAACGTATTCTACAAAAAATCACTTTTTTTCATCCAATCACAAATTAGTTTTTTAACACAGAATTCGGCATGTTTACGCAGTGAAACTCACTAAATAACGGTTTCATTTCTTGCTAAAAGGTGTCTACGCTACATTGCTAAAGAAAAACACACAATAAAGATCATTTATACAATTAAAACAAAGAATATTGAATCGGTAAATTCACATTTTTTTTCTCGCGTGACTGAGTAAACTGCTATGGCCGTCATAACAGTGTTACCAATTAGAAACTAAGTTTACCCTGAATAACGTATAATTTTTAATAAGGGTTCTGTCAGAAGATTAATTATATTATTGTTGCGGAACCATCACTCATCTTCTTTAATAAATAGCAAAAATTTTCCAAATACATTACCGTATATTTTCCCATAAATTAAACCTATTCTACTATATAACTATCTAAACTATGTTTCGGTTTCTTACTCTCAAATGTGGAACAACATCTCCATTAAAGATATCGGCAAATGATAAAAAAATATATTAATTCATTTCAATGTTATTTTACTCGAAGACAAGCTCTAGAAGTCTGTAACAACTGCATAACTTATTCGTGAATTAAGTTCCAATCGATGGACCAAAGTCTGCACACTAAGTAGTATTATGCCGAATATCATTATTGTTTATGCAAAACAGTTAAAAACCTGCTACATATTATTACTTACTAAAATAATTACATGATAAAGTTCTGTTAAAAAAGCAATAGATTTTATTTAAATTTTTACGATAGGTATTTTTCTTTAATTGTATTTTGTTATTGGTTTGTAGCATGGCTAAAAATTAACAACTACTTGATTTCTACAATTTGTGTTAAAGACTACACTACTACAACACTACACTAATATGTGATACTGGTCTTAAAATAATATTTCTAAAATTTAGCGTTCTTTTGTGTTTATAAGGAATCCCAATAGAATACCTGTATTTCGGGAAATAATAGAACAGGCAACATTAACTGTTACTGTCAAAAACCAAGGTCGTATGATTCTACGTTTCGTTCTACTCAAAACACAAAATGAAATTTGAAAATATTTAGTTGGTGGAAGTGTCAGTAGAGAGGTTTGGCTTTAGTGGAGTCTTTACATTATTTTACTGTACGGTAATAAAGGGTAAAGGGTAAAGTATGAAGGGTAAAATTCATCCACTTCTGTATTTCCATGCATGTTGGCAGCTGACATGCAACGCTTCTCTTCTATAAATAAATATTCTAAGGATCTGTCACGACAGGAGTGTCCTCCGTTTTAATTCGACCTGTTTTATGAGTTTTATCACCTGCTGGTAGATTGGAGATCTCGGGTTCTATCGCTTAGGGGCGGTGGCCTAGTCTCCCTATCCTGCCAGCCAGTCTTTAGCTCTTGAATTGTCGCATTTTTTCTTCTAAATAACTAAAAGGAATTGTGTAAATGGAATGTTTAACTTCCATTAATTTCGCATTCTTTTAATATTATAATTAAAAAAAGTAAATTAAATAACAGACAAAATGACTTCTAAGGGTTAAACCTATCTATAAAGTATATATTTGACAATGATGTAGATTTAAATTGAAAATTGTCGAAGTTCACGGTTGGCTGAATATTAGCACTAAGTATCTAATGATTATTGTTCTCTTGGCCCTGGCACTGGTGTCAAGTGTCAGAATGTCCATTGCGTGTTCACTTCCGTCTTCAGGTATGTTATTATTTAAAATTATACTATCAGAAACATCGAAGTATATCCTAATTCTGGGCCTGGAAACTTAAAATAAATCCCACTAATATTAAATGTGAAAGTTTGAATGGATGGATGGATGTTTGTTATTCACGCAAAAACCACGGAATCGATTGCGATGAAACTTGGTATGTAGATAGCTGGAGACTTGGATTAACGCATAGGCTACTTTTTATCCCGATATTCATATGGGATCAGGACTTACGCGGGTGACACCGCGGGGCTCCGCAAGTATATTATAATTGCTAAAGTGAAGAAATTTTGTTTACTGTCTTGTGAAAGAAATCAATAATCAATTATTTTAATAAGGAGTTGGAAAGCAGTACATTATTTATGTCGGGTGTGTTAAAGTCGCATTTTTAATTGGGCAGGACTTACTAACTTACTATAACCACGCGTGCACTTTAAACAGAAGAGAAAAAAAGGTGAAATAGTTACAGTAGGTAATCTTGATTGGTACCTAGTGGAGTGATTAAAGTGCATTGCTTTTCACCGTGTGAGTGAGGTTACCGGAGGCCCTAACCCTTTCCTCCCCCTCCCCCCTCCTCGTACCCTTCATTCATTCTTCCCCTCCTCCCACCTACACGCACTTGTGACTCTTGAGTCGCAGGTGCCACTGGGCGGCGGTAGTCATTTACTATCAGGTGACCCGTCTGCTCGTTTGCCCCATATACCATAAAATATGTCGTTGTCGTCATTCGTCTCTGTACCTATTGCAGATTAATTATCCCCTCACTACACTTTAACGATCTTCTGCATTCTAAATTACCAAGGGCAAACGTGTTGGAGGTCCCTGCACCTCGCACAGACTACTACAGAAATATGCTCCGATGGCACGACTGGACATATTTACGTGTAGGTACATGAAAAATTAGATAGATAGATAGAATATTCTTCATTGTACACGATTAATAAAATACAGTTGAAAAAATCTTATCATTAAAAGCGATCTCTACCAGTTTATTTAACTCATCTAAATTAATTGTGTCCTCGTATTATTATCTCTTGTATTCATACGATAACAGTGGTATTGTTTTCACTTGTTTATGCCGACCTAGTTGTATTAGGTATTTTAGAATAGAATAGAATAGAATATGCCTTATTGTACACCTTATAGATAGAACTACAAATGATCTTAATACTTATGTTATTGTTAGGCACAATGGCTCGTGTAAATATCGGAATAAAAAGTAGCCTATGCGTTAATCCAGGTATCCAGCTTTCTACGTACCAAGTTTCATCGCAATCGGTTTAGTGGTTTTTGCGTGAAAGAGTAACAAACATCCATTCATCCATCCATCCAAACTTTTAATTTACACATTTATAATATTAGTGGGATAATCGGCAAATAAACATTAAAACAACAATTGAGAGTTAGAGTATGCCTGCTAATGGAGCATAAGTTTATGTAGTGCTATTTTAACCTGTAATGACAATGTGTCTTAGAAATAAATAAATATATAAAAATCAAAGTATGTTTGTTTGTCCCCTATGCGTTCCGAAACCATTGATCAGATTGTGGGAAAACTTTGGTAGGGTGTTCTGGGGACGCCACCGAGGGTTACTGGCACAAAAAAAAAAATAAAAAAATGGCATTGCAACGCATTCCGGGTAGTAAATAAATAAATATTAAGAAGAGATATTCTGAGAAGAGAGTTAAGTATTCCAAGAACGAAGGAGCAAGATCCAGATTTATTTTTCTATGAGAGAATTTCGCGGTATAAGAACCAGCTGAACGTATCTACAAACAAGTAAATTTTTTTTTTTTTTCATAATACGGGTCACAAAGTGCTCCTTTACGAAATACCAAAACGACGTAATTGTAAATGCAATATTTCACAAATAACAAAATAGCTAAGGAACCACAAGGAACTAGGTAAATTCTCGGAGTATTTTTGCTCTCCTGTAAAATTAAGAAAATGTAGATAGGTACGTTCATCTGGTTCTTCTACCGCGATTTAGGTACAGTAATATGGTCATACTATACCCAGTGACTATTTTGACCTACCAATTTGAATTATAGTTGTAATAATAATAATCTGTACATATACTCAGGATGGATAAATGGATACTAAGATTCATTTTTGTTTTGTCATGTTTTCAGAGGGAATTGAGTGCCGGCACCCGGTATTTTATATCTTCTGAAAACCTCCATAAACAAATAATTCCTGCAATGGCCGTGACTGAAGGAATCTGCATCAGTAGGATAGAAAAGTGTGGGCTTAAAGGAGCATGAATTGTTTTAGTAGTTATTATGTATAAA
The DNA here is from genome assembly GCA_963859945.1 of Euplagia quadripunctaria. Lineage (NCBI taxonomy): Eukaryota > Metazoa > Arthropoda > Insecta > Lepidoptera > Erebidae > Euplagia > Euplagia quadripunctaria. The sequence goes on from OY982586.1 coordinate 13,021,849, forward strand.
TATAATTTTTTATACATAATAAAACTAAACAGCGTAACTGAAGGGTGACGTAAGTAGCGCTAAAAAACACATAGTGAAATGTTGAAATTAATATCTAAACTAAGTAATATAATATGGTAATTTTTAGAACCCCACCACTACCAAAGTGAAACCACTCCTTTTTTTTTTCTTTTCGTGTTTGTAGAAATCTTCTCCATCGTCTTCTCATCGGGGTTTTCGGTTGGGCGGTGTGTTGAAGTCGAAACGACTAAAACCACACGGTGTCCCATACTGCGCCTAAAGTAGGAGGGATCCGGGAACAGATTTTATTAAGACATCCGGACCCCTCCTAGCGCCTGCCTGCAAAAGCGTGGGCACCACCTTCGGGTAAAAACCTCTCAATTAGGCAACTTCTAGGCACACGCAGACGTCACCTCTGGCCACTATGGTGCGTGGAGAGGTAAACCCGTCCCATCCACCCGCAGCCTTACTCAGGGCGGCATGAGGCCCTGGAAACCGCACCTCTGCCGCCCGGTTCGCTGGCGGCAAATTGGGTCCGAGTGGAGATCATCTTCCTGGGCCCTCTTCACCGTCTCCATCCTCGCATAGGGATGCGACTGCGGTAAAACTTCTCTCGCTACCGGCCATGACGAGAATTTACACCTTTTCACTGAGTGCCGTGAGGGCCCGACGCGACGTTGCATGGTCCAGGCGGAGCAAACCGCCAGCGAGTGCTGAGCCGAGTCCTCACTGTAGTCGCAGTGGTGACAGGCGGGAGTCAATTCCCTCCTAGCGACCGAGTGCAGGTGCTTCCCGAAGCAGCCGTATCCGGAAAGAACTTGCGTCAGCCGGAAGGAAAGGGTCCCATGCTGCCACCCTGCCAACTCGACGATGACCGGCTGGAGCGCCTCCACGGCGGCAAAGCCAGCACGTGGAGCCTCCAGCCGGGACGACCAACGAGCCATGGTGGCTCGGCGAGCGGCCTCGCGTACCTCTTCGGGCGGGGGCCGACTGCCGCTTCTCGCCCGGAACTCAGCCGTTTGCCGATATACTTCGGCAAGCACTTTCGCCTCCAAATCCCACGAGGGTGTCCCGGCCACGAGAATTCACACCTAATACAAGCATTTAGCTTATCTGGAGGGATTAACGAGAATACCAGTAACGTGAGCAACGTTACTGGTTTTCTTTATTCGTTCTGGTATATGTAAATAATCCTACTAATATTATAAACGTGAAAGTTTGTGTGGATATATGTATGAATGTTTGTTACTCTTTCACGCCAAAACTACTGAACCGATTGCGATGAAACTTGGTATGTAGATAGCTGGAGACCTGGATTAACATATAGGCTACTTTTATCCCGATATTACCACGGGATCGGGACTTACGCGGGTGAAACCGCGGGGTGCTGCTAGTATGTGAATAAAGCTGAAGAGATTTTTTTTGTTAGAACTCACAAATCTTTAGAACTATAAATTTAATGTAAAAGAATGTTTTTGCATTTGATAGAAATTAGGTATTAGTTAAGGTTCAGAAATTACGACTACGAGGGGCCTCTTTGTCCAGTGGTTAGTGTGTTTGTAGTGTGGATGTAGTGATAGTTGGTAGCCACAACTAAAGTCCAAGAGTAATATAGGTATGTTTTTATTAGTAATTATAAGTGTATGGTTGCCTGTAAGAGCCGCCCATTGTACTACTGTTTTTAATATATATCTTTTTCATTATTGTATCCTATTTATGGTGTGCAATAAAGAGTATCTATAAATCTATGTTTATTAGCAATTTGGTGAACATAGTACAGGCTCTGTCTAGTGTGGGATCAGACGGCCGTGTGTGAGGTGTCTCAAGTTATTATTTTTACACATAACCCACCACACCTAAACTTAAACTTTACTTCTTTGTAATATAACTATACATTATCAAGAAGGTACAAATTATAATTTTTTTTATACAAGTATATCTTACGACTCTCAAATAAGACCCCACATTTATACAAATCTTACAACTATTTCTTAGAGTAAATCTGTAAACCTATTTATCTCTAAATTATACTGTAATTTAGTATCGAAGTATAGTCTTGGACAAGTAATTAAGTCATTAACTTCTTCGCAGATTGTTGCCTCGTCATGGCAAGGCATTTTATAGAAGTTTTTTCTCTGAGTAGGTCACCTTGCATTTATTAGGTACTTAGGAGACACTGGGTGCCATGTTTCTTTAATATAAAGGGAACATTTATCCGTTCAAGCTAGGTCATACTTGGTAGTTTACGGGAGTACCGTCGAAGTTTATATTATACTAGCAGCGCCCCGCGGTTTCACCTGCGTAAGTCCCGATCCCATGGGAATATCAGGATAAAAAGTAGCCTATGCATAATCCAGGTCTCCAGCTATCTACATACCAAGTTTCATCGCAATCGGTTCAGTGGTTTTTGCGTGAAAGAGTAACAAATATCCATCCATCTAAATTTTCACATTTATAATACTCGCAGCGCCCTGCGGTTTCACCCGCGTAAGTCCCGATCCCGTGGGAATATCGGGATAAGAAGTAGCCTATGCGTTAATCCAGGTCTTCAGCTATCTACATACCAAGTTTAATCGCAATCGGTTCAGTGGTTTTTGCGTGAAAGAGTAACAAACATCCACCCATCCATCTATCCATCCATCCATCCAAACTTTCACGTTTATAATATTAGTGGGATTAGTGGGATTAATCTCTACATATTATAAAACAAAGTCGCTGTCCACCGTCTTTCCCTCTGAACGCTTAAATCTTTTAAAATGCGCAACGGATTTTAATGCGGTTTTCACCAATAGACGAAGTGATTTATGAGAAAAGTTTAAGTGTCATCATCCTCCGCGCCTTTTTCCCCAACTAAGTTCTGGTCAGCTTTTAGTCTAACTACGATACATCCGAACTTTGATATTTTACGTGAAGCGACTGCCATCAGACCTCCACAACCCAAGTGGTTCTCCCACCAGGTTTTCGGACTTTTTAGGGCTCCAACTATAGCTATAGCTATAGCTCCAAGTAAGGAATGCCACAGATCATGTTTGTATGGCACCCGGGACCGACGGCGACGGTTTAACGTGCTCTCCGAGGCTATAGGTGTATAATTTTATTTAAGTTTTGTGTAAAATAGCTGAAATATGACGTTGATTGTTGAAGATGTCTGAATAAGTCTATCTATATATTAAATACTCTGCTACCCGTGCGAAGCCGGGCGGTTGCTGGTATTTCTATGATATTTTTGGGGGACCGTAATGTGATATCCATCTTAGGGTAGAGAGGAGGACCAATGCTGTGTATGAAGTAGTGTTCCGCAAAAGTGTGTATGGAGGTAGCGCTACAATAGTCCGAAGGTGTACATGCACAGCCTGTACCCCCTTAGGGGTAGCAAGAGGCATATTAAACACCCAAATTTTGCCTACTATAATTTTGGGACCACTCACATAACGACCGTTAACCGGGCACGTCAGGAAAGGAAGATGGAAGAATTGGAAATATAGTGAATGGAAAAGGTTGGTAGTGAACATGACAGAAGTAGAGGGATATTGCTTATACGGGTGAGACGGGGAGTGTATGCAATAGCTTCGAGTAGGTCAGGGCCGCAAATAGCGGGAGGGGGGGGGGGGGGGTTAGGCAAATTAAAGTCGTATTTACTGAGGAAAGGCTATTATAGTATAATATAAATGAATTTATAAATGACAACAGCGGACATAATATAATGAATCCTGCTAATATTACAAACGTGAAAGTTTGTGAGGATGTATGGATGTGTGTATGTATGGATGTTTGGTACTCTTTCACGCAAAAACCACTAAACCGATTGCGATGAAACTTGGTACGTAGATAGCTGGATACCTGGATTAACGCATAGGCTACTTTTTATCCCGATATTCCGTCGGGATCGGGACTTACGCGGGTGAAACCGCGGGGCGCTGCTAGTATTCTATAAGTGTTTAAGTTAATATTTTTTGTTGTTGTATTTTATCGTTTCATGTAATCATTTAATATAATGTACCTACCTAATCACTTTATTTAATGTAATGTAATGTTTAAAAATTTAATTCGTGTACCAATTTTCAACACAATGTACCTACCTAGGTATATTGTTATGAAATAAATTACTTATAACTTAAGACTTTCAATATTCGTCCAACTTAGAGTAGATATGAATAATGAATACCTATGTCCTAACTTTAAAAGTATGTGGCAGGAATTCTCGATGTTCATCTAAAGATACTATCTATATATTACTACGTTGGGAGAATTCTTTGTACGCATTTTTAAGCAAACGCGCACAGACAGGAATTCAATATACCTAACAAGACAGTAAAAACGTTCGAAATTCGACCACCAGGGGCACCAGGCCATCTCTAGTTTAAATAAAAACCCACAAACGGGTCTGACAAGTTTGTCTCTATGCATATAGATACTATTTCTACGCTTACAGAAGCTATTAAAATTAAAATGAATGCGAATACTTACTTAACTATAAAAATTAAAAAAATATGTAAATTCTAAAACGAGCGGCATCGCGGCCGATAAGAACAGTCAATTATCGAAAATTGTCAACAATAGTCTCCTGCCTAGAGGTTTCACAAACGTATTTTTGCGGTTCGAAAACTGTAACGTTCGTGCATTACAAAAGAAATATTGTGATTAGCAATCGCAAAAGTAAAGTGGTCGAGGAAACGTCAGATAGTGTTCAAACACAATTTAATATTGACTCTTAAGCTAAGCGAATATAACTTTTGCTGCATTGACATAAGAGTTAGTAATGAGTTTCTTGAGGTTTGTTTAAGTTGGTATGAATGTATAAATTATACTAAAGGGATTTTAGTAGCGCGGGAAGCCGCGACGCGGATACGCGTGCTTTATGCGCGGCCTATTAAAAAAATCTACAATAATTATCTGTTCTGTTCCGAAGCGCGCAGTGTCTTGACATCTTTTTTGTTATTATATAAAAGTTGAAGTTTGTTTTAAATTGTGATTGTTTATTTACCTATGTGTTAAAATGTAATCGGTTGTGCTGTTATTGTTTTTAAGAACAAGCATGGGCCCTTGGATTGATGGAATTAACGCCTTTTGTGAAGGTAAATTGGCTAGTTTATCATTTGTTATTGAAAGTGCATCGTGACATAATATTAAACAATTGCTGCACTATACGTTTGTTTTTAAATCGGCGCTAGGTATTGTGAGCAGGGTTACCATGCCAAATGTTTTTAAAACAGGATGTAATCTTAGTTTGAATTTTTCAAGTCGCAGTTTGGAACTCAGTCTTTTAAAAGTTTCTTAAATAATAATCTGTTATTACTATACATGGAGTGCTAATTAAACCTTTAATTAAATTACTTTTTTTTTTATAAACCAATTCGTCAAGTAAGTTGTTAAACATATAGAGTTAAGAAAATATAATATTAAATTATTTCTGACTCAAGTTCCACCAACAAACTACCAAAGAGAACCCTTAACCCTTGTTCTGTATACATGTACAATTTTATTGAAGCGAGAGTTTAGAAGAAATTGCGAGTGATAAAACTAGTGATATATTATAAGTGCCTAGTCATAAACGAGAAATCATTAAACGAAACAAAAATCCCAATTTCGTTTGAATACTAACAAATAAATATAAAAGTTGCATATATTTTTGTAATCACCTTTTAAATCCCCCTTTTAAAAAAAATTAAAACAAAAATTTTGGCGCCAAAAATCTGCCATTTTGATTTTTGTCATTTTAATATTGACACTGTACGCAATAAATCTAACAACAAAATCGGTTCAGCTGTTAAATAGGTAGTTGAGAGGGAACATAAATCATAACTCACCTTTTTTGGCTTCGCCGCAGTCAGTAAAAAGATTTATTAATTGAATTACCTAGCACTATTAGATTATACTAAAGTATTTCTGCTGGAAAAGAAAAAGTCGCTAGATATCTCTATAGCTACTTAGGTTTGGTAACGTGTACTAGGTGGCCACATAATTAGTAGTTTAAAAAAAATGGCCACAGCTTCATCTCTCACTATTTAACAAACAATTATCTTACACAAAGTAGTCCCTAAATAAAAAAATCTAACTTATATACTTCTGGTTTGTTGGTGTAGTGGTTAATGACCGTGACTGCTGAGCCAGAGGTCGTGGGTTCGATTCCCACCCAGGACAAATAATTGTGTGATGAGCATGACCATTTGTTCTTTGTCTGGGCAACTGAGCAACTCGCCCCGGTAGCAAAGATATCTTCAACAATCATCAACATATTTCAATCAATTTACACACAATCTTAACAAATTATACACCTAAACCTTCCTCATGAATCACTCTATCTATTAGTGAAAACCGCATGAAAATCCGTTCAGTAGTTTTTCAGTTTATCGCGAACAGACAGACAGACGCGGTGGGGGACTTTGTTTTATAATATGTAGTGACTAGCGACCCGCCCCAGCTTCGCACGGGTGTAATGTAGTTACTAATGTGGTGAACAATTATCGTCATATGATTATATAAATTAACGTACATATCATCGTCATACAATCGCTCTATCTATTGGTGAAAACCGAATTAAAATCGGTTGTGTAGTTTAAAAGATCTAAGCGTACAAACGGCGGAAGCGACTTCATTTTATGCTATGTAGAGATAAGAAATATATATAAGTATGTTTATCAGCAGTCTGGTTACCATAGTACAGGCTCTGCCTAGTTTGAGATCAGACAGCCGTGTGTGAGATGTATGAAGTTATTATTATTAATCATTACAAACACGCCTATATCCCCCAAAGGGTAGACAGAGAAGTATTAAACATCCATTTTTTGCCACCTATAAATTGATTCCACTCAGGTAATAGGGGCATGGGTATTGCCGTGCACTTTGGGAATTTGTTTTTTATTACTGAAAAGGTAAGAAGGCAGTGAAGGAAATGGAATATGGATGGATTGGGGCGTGTGAGCGATAGCTCCAGGAGCTCAGGGTCACATATTTGTAGCTCGAGCTGGCTGTTACCGGGAAATGCGAGCCCTCTAAAACATAAAATTCTTGTCCAACGTCCACCATCAATTAACACTTACGTCCACTTAGGGGTCGTCCATTAATCACGTGATGTTTTTTAGCATCGTTTTGGAAACCCGTGGTGAGGTCTAACCCCACGCCCCTAGCCAAAATCACGTGTATTTTTGTTAGTACAAACCATCTTAAATAAATGTAAGAATATTTTCTTAAAAAAAGATATAATCTAATGCTGGAATATTATACCGTGATAAAAATGTCCAGACAGATATTACGGTTGAAGATTATTTCTGACTGGCATAAAAATAATAAAGGAAAGCCGTAATGAGGTGAAAATCACAGACTTATTGGTAACTGACGGTGGACGGGGAAATCATTTTAGAAATAGCGCGTTTAACGAAAATAAATAAATACACGTGATTTATCACTAGACCCCTTGTGATATTTCGTGATTTTTTCGAACCCTTCCCCCCTATTTCGACCCTCACGTGATTAATGGACGACCCCTTACACTTATTTCGGTAAGGCACATACATCGAGTCCATTAGTTGTCTGGTGTTTAAAATATAGTCCTTCTATATAGGTTTAATTTTTTTTTTTCTTATAAGAACTTAAGTCCACTCACAATGAGATACATAATACTTAATTCTAAATAGTGAATATATTTCTAGCGTGTTAGAAAATCTTTTAACGGTTATACATCAATATTTCTAACACGGTAAAATTTTAAACTTAATTTTATTTTTATTTAATTATAATCTAGCATCTAAATTTTATCTACGTATTTCTTAAGTTTATTCTAGAACATGGGCACGCTATCGCAAAAATTTGCATCGTCCGGCAATCTGTTGTACAGCTGCGTCCCCTCAAACAATATCTTTCTTCGTCCATAATTAGTTCGTACCTTCGTTAATTCCAGTTTATTTTTGAAGTGAAAACTTCTTTAGGCACGTTTGTGCACTTGCGTCACGCTAATAATACATTAGATCCACTAGAGGGCGCTAATCTAGCTCGTTATTAATTAATGTCACCAACATGTTAATGTGATGTTTTAAGTTTATCGTTTCGTTTAAGTTTTATTTATGTCGGCAGTCCCATGACTGCCTATTTTTTAATATTATTAAAGTAAAAGTAACTGTATATTCGTTTGTAAGGAGTTAGTAATGATATTTTTAACTAGAATGCCAGTGTAATAGAGATAAAGTTGTATTAGATTCAGTAGTTTACTCTCTTCGTATAGCAGATAGTAATTATTTAGTCTCCGAATGGCTTGTGAAAGTTATGTAGTATAATAACATGCCAATAAACAGTCTTGCAAATTAATAAAATACGGAGTTATATAAAATATCTTACAACTAATTTATTCTGCCGTTAGTTGAAAAGTATAATTATGTAATTTGACCAGCTTTAGTTACATAAAAAAAACAATTTAGCAAGTTCTTGTATACTTATATGCACATAATATAACGTAATTATTATGACATGCCTGTTGGTCAGGTCTTGGACATATAATTGTGTGATGGGTGTAATTTATCTACAATATATATGTATTTAGTAATATATAAGTATGTTTATCAGCAGTCTGGTTACCAGAGTACATGCTCTGCCTAGTTTGGGATTAGACGGCCAAGTGTATGGTGTAGGCAAAGACGATAAAGCTCCTTTTGCCACGATCCGGACACACGGGCCGGTGACATGTTTTTTTTTTTTTAATATTATAGAGGGCAAACGAGCAGACGGGTCACCTGATGGTAAATGACTACCGCCGCCCATGGACCTGCAACTCAAGAGTCTCAAGTGCGTTGCTGGCCTTTGAGATAAATATAAATTTCTGGAGAACCGCACAGTGATGGATTGCCAATTATCCAGGTGATGAGGATGAAAGTTTTGTCGTGTTGAACGATGGCGAAACGTTGCGGCCGGTATAAATCCGACCAATTCCTCGGAGCACTCCCCATGATACATGCGATAGAGAATGCAGAATGTTATAAGTTTGACGAGTGTGTGTCTGTCTGTGGCATCGTAGCTCCCAAACGAAAGGATCGATTTAAGTTCGTTTTTTTTATTTGAAAGGTGACTTGATCGAGAGTGTTTTTAGATATAATTCAAGAAAATCTGTTCAGTCGTTCGAAGATCATCAGCTCTTTTCTAATCGTTGAAGGGATTTTCAAGTCGGGGGTGTTTTCAATTTATGATTAGTCATTTATGTATGAATGAGTTTCACTCACAGTTTATCTACACTAGTATTATACAGAGGTAAAGTTTGTGAGTTTGGATGGTCGAGGTAATCTCCGGCACTAAGTACTGATCCGATTTTGAAAATTCTTTTCAAATTCAAATTCAATATCTTTATTTCATAAAATTGACCATCAATTATTCGAAATCGTCGATTTAATAAATAATTATTATAATTAAAAATTATATATCAACACACACAGAGTCACCGCAACAATAGTTTGATTCGACAAATGTAAAAAAAAATGGATAACATAATATCACGTCTGCCTGTTTCGATCTATAACCGCCCGTTTCCAAATGGCTGAGCCTTGTGAGAAGAAATCTGGCAAACAAAACTCACTCACTTTTGGTGTTGGATAGCCCATTTATCGAGAAACGCTATATAGCATCACGTTACGAAAAATAGGAGCGGAGAATCAATGAAAAATGTTGCAAAACCGGAGAAAATTTACAAACACAAACGAAGTTGCGCGGGTCAGTTAAATACTTGACTTGCCTGTTGGCCTAGCGGTTAGTGATCCTGACTGCTATGCCATAGGTCTTGGGTTCGATTCCCACCAGAATCTGGGTGTTCTTTGTGTCCGTTGCTTGTATGTTTGTAAAGTCCCCCGTGACACAGGAGTATTTCCAAATGCGGGAGTTGTCTTTAAAAAAAAAAATACCTAATAAAAAAAATCTTTTTAACAAAAAAATAAACCGACGAAAAGAACTAAAAAGCAAAAAATAAATAAACCTTTTAAGTCTCTTATTTGGATAAACTATCAAATTTTTATAAACTTATTTTGAGTCGGCGCAAAATAATAAAATGATTAATTACAATACTTGTCTGTCTGTTTGTTTCGAATAATATCCGGAACGGGTTAACCGATTTCACTGGCAGATAGCTGGTGTTATAAGGAGTAACTTAGGCTAATTTTATTTTGGAAAAAGAATTAGGGTTCCACGCAAAATATATAAATATGTACACGCGAGCGAAGGTGCGGGAACTGCGAACTGCTAGTATCTTATAAAATACCTAATCTATATTCAGATATCATATACTAGGTGTGGTTTAACTACAATATTTGTATCACATGTAATTTTATCACGACCTAAATCACGTTAAAATTATATAAATAAGGTTAAACAAGAGTTTTTAAGTGGAATTTTGTAATCCGTTGACTTATTAGTAACGCACCGTGCCTTCGAGTTGATACGCGTTGAAAGTGGAGTGTGTTGTGAGTATTATTTAAAATATTACTAAAATAATAATTATAGTTTAGAAAACTAAGAAACACGCTTTTATAGAAACTTCAACTAAAAAATAATAAATTTAACCGAATTATTGCATTGTCGTCGGTCTTTGACAGGTGTGCAAAATTTTAATGAAATTTGGCCGTTTAAAGTGGGTAAAATCGCGCCCAAAGGAGTCGGTTACAAACAAACAAACATACAAACAAACATACAAGTGAAGTTTTATATAAAAATAATTTCTAAGGGGTCGTCCATTAATCACGTGATGGTTTTTTTAGCAACTTTTTGACCTCCCCTCTCCTCTGGTGATACGTGGTGAGGTTTTAGACTAAGGCCCCCCCCCCCCTCCCCCCTTAGCCAAAATCACGTTTACTTTTATTAATAACAGTAAAACTCGTCATAAAAAACAGAATCGGGTGATACACAGAAGAGCAAAAGATGCTGAACTGGTTTGTCTTAGCATATTATAATTAGAAACCATACAAACATGTAATAGTCTCGTTTTAAGGCCAAGGGCCCTATTAGCCGGTCGGCCGGTCTCATTTATTTAGAGGCTTTTGCCTTACGTAGGTACTACAGGTCGGTATAATTATGTTATGGCATTTTATTCATATGATAATAATAAAATTCTGGGCTGGGCTATATTTTAAACTGACTACAAAAAATTTAATTTAATTCGTCGGAATCTTTTTTTTATGTATGTTCCTCGATTACTCAAAGAGGCCTGGACCGATTTGGAAAATTCTTCTTTTGTTTGAAAGGGTATACTTCCCAGGTGGTCCCATGGTCATCAGGTCAGGATCCGATGATGGGATCCTGGAGAAACCGAGGGAACTCTTCAAATTTTATAGGCACACTTGAAGCGATTTGGGTATTTTTTTATAGTGACTCGTGCATTTATTAATTCAATTAATAAATGCACGAGTCACTACACAAAATTTTCTTTTATTCAAGGGTGGTCTTATTTAAATTTAAAGAAAATGTTACACTTTTAAGTTTTTTTTTCGTGTGGAAACCCCCACGGGTCGTCACCTCACCGAAGTCAACGGTGAAGGGGTATGTCGGAATCGAACCATACGGTGTTCCGTCACAAGTGGGTCTATTCCAAGGGACCCGGGATACCCTAAGAAGGAAGCCTCCGGGAACCCCTGCAGACCTTGGCTGCCTCTTGATCAACAGGCGGCCACATCGTGGTGTACGGGGGGCCTTGCCCCCTCCGATTTAGAGAAGCGCGCTCGGAACACGTCGCGCCGCCGTCTCAGGCCTGCTTGAGCGCTCGTGGAGGCCGGAGGTCGTTCTGCGCTCTCCGGCGCCTGGTGCGTCTACTGCGGGACGGGAGAGTACTTGTTCTCTCCCGTACCCTTTCCGCCGTCTCTTTAGCCATCATCACGTCCTCGCAAAATGAGGCTGCGGAATTCCACGCACTCTCGCTTCGGACCATGGACAGAACCATGGTCTGCTTGTAGTACTTGGTATATTGTTTTTTTTTTTTTTATAATAATAATATATTTATTTATTCAGACTACAAAGATAAAATTGGGAGCTTAACTTATGTTAGTATTTATAATAAAATCAACAAATTAATTCAGTATGAAAGATAACTCCCGCATTAGGAATATTCCTGTGTCGCGGGGCCTTCACAAACGTTTAAACAACGGACACAAAGAACACCCAAACTCGGGACAACTATTTGTAGATCGCATACATTTTTGTTCCGTATGGGATTTGAACCTACTACACTCGGCGCGGGGTATTGGCGAGTACTGTGCCACGGGTGCAGTAAAAAAAAAATGGTGAAATAAATTTTGTAGCTACGCCACTACGAGATTTTATTATTAAAAAATATAAAAAAAATTGGTTGTCTGTAAAGTCGGTTTGCGGACGATAATTTTACGTGATAACGTCATAAGAAAACAGTGGAAGAGAGATAGATGCATCACAAGCCGAACGCTTAGGCCGATCGTGCCTCTCTATCGCTTATTCCGCGCTCTCGCTTGCACGCTCGGCTCAGGCGGAACGTGACAATGAGTCACGCTTTTTCGTGCGTGCAGCCGGCTTCATCGATTTATAAGACTAACGTCACGTCAAAAAGAAACATACTTTAGTATGTCGGAAATAAGGTATAAAATGTTTGACTTTTAAGTCAAACATTTTATAATTTATTTCCGACTATACAATATAATATTGTATGTATTAGGTATTTGTGGGAGAGACATGCTTCGGGAAATCGACGATGTGTTGTGTTTCGCCGAGTGAGTGAGGTTACTGGAGGCTTTAACCCCCTCTGGGGGTGACACTTACTCTATTTCCACCCTTCCCCTACTCCCACCTTAAAGGCCGGCAACGCACTCGTGACTTTTGAGTTGCAGGTGTCCATGGGGGGCGGTTGTCACTTACCATCAGGTGACCCGTCTGCTCTCTTGCCCTCTATCGCATAAAACAAATATGTATATTTTTAGTTTATTACTTAAGTAATACATCATAATACATCGGTATACACTCACAAAATATTATAAATCAGTCGATGGATATTGTATAACCGTAGTATGTATTATTTCCGTGTGAAAACGTCATGTCCGGTGTAGCTTGCATAGCAATATGTGCATGATTAAGTACCCACCTACACCTCTTTCTTCAGCTAGTGTTTCTAACTTTGGAGTTTTACCCTTATTTATGAGGAAATAAGTGATTAGGGGAAAAAATTAAGGTAATCTAGCATCTAAATTTTATCTACGTATTTCTTAAATTTATTCTCGAACATAGACATGCTATCGCAAAAATTTGCATCGTCCGGCAATCTGTTGTACAGCTGCGTCCCCTCAAACAATATCGTTCTTCGTCCATAATTAGTTCGTACCTTCGTTAATTCCAGTTTATTTTTGAAGTGAAAACTTCTTTAGCACGTTTGTGCACTTTTGCTATGGGGAAAAAGCACTGAACTCGTGACCGTCACGCTAATAATACATATATAGATCCACTAGAGGGCGCTAATCTTAACATTGAGTTCTGTCAGCTGCTTATTAATTAATGTCACCGACCTGTTAATGTGACGTTTTAAGTTCGTCGTTTCGTTTAAGTTTTCACTTGTGTCGGCAGTCCCATGACTGCCTATTTTTTGATATTTACTTTAGTTTCGTAATATACCTTTCTAGGTTTAAGTTAAACCGCAAATACTAGGGGTTTGATCTGAGGTTCAAGTTTCTTGACGTTACCCAAAAAGTTTGAACTACAGGGTTCGCCATTTAACATTTGAAATTTGAATCGAATATAAAAAAATAACGGATATTTTTCAAATAAAGGTTTTATTACAATGATTGAATCTTTATATTTAAGAATATAACACATCATCAAGTATGGCACATCATCAATATCAACGGACGGCTGACCTCACGGTACTCCCTCCGATCACCTCGATTTTCAAGTACTTTCACACTTTAATTCCAAACGTAAGACGGCCCCTACTACATGCATATGACACCGTATAATTGTAAACATCGAAAGTTTATAATCATTCTCTCATTCGCGATATTTTAAACTGACGAAAAATTGTAAACTACAACCAACCATTTACAATTAACGTATTATTTCTCGATAGTTGATATAATCTATCCTATTCCTTTATCGGACTACTAGCAGCCGCAGGCCAGGTCCACTCCGCAGTGCAGGTATGAAGCTACAAGTACACGGCGGGTCGACTTATCGTGCCAAAATTCAGTGGGATGCCGCGCGCCGGCCAGGCCGCACGTTATTTCGATGCTCACTCACGCGCTGCGTCGCCTCATCCATTCGTATCTAGACTATCGAGTTATTAGTACCTAGCCTAGGTTTATTTGTTCACCAAAATAGAGTAATAAGCACTTAACTTACTCGTAATTAAATATACAGATTAATTAATTCTTTAAAAAAAGACAACCCTAACATCGCGGCGTCGTCAGAATAGATAAGAGTTACGCGATAGAAAGAGAGGCAGCTGCTAGGTGAATATAACTATAGGTTATTAGCGCTGTGGGAGCTGAATTGCGACTGTATTGTGTCGGGACAAGAGTTGCATTTAAATGATTTGGTGAAGTGAGACTTCTGTACCTGTACTATTATGTATTCTGTGCTATTAGACGCAGACAGAGGTTCCGTCCTTTCATTGTAAAAACATCAAAAAGTAGAACTAAACGCTATGACAGCTCCTTTTTGGTTCGAGTCGCTATAGTCTGGAATAATCGACCTACATCCCAAAAACAAACTTAAAATTGTAGTTGAAGAGCATGTTCTCCGGTACATTCCAAAGAAACACTGTACACAGTACAGTTTGCGAAATTTGCTATCATTAGCTGGGTCCACTGCGCCTTCGCTCGCGCGTATGTATGTTTTTTTAGCGGAACCATAGTTATTTTTTAAAATAAAAGTATCCTATGTTACTCCTTATAACATTAGCTATCCGCCAGAACAAGTCTAGTAAAAATCGGTCAAGCAAGGAGCTAAGCCTTAGACTTTACAGACTCTTAATTTTATTTTATTTTTTTATTTATTTGTATATATTGGGTGTGTATTATCTAGGATTAAAATATCAGATAAGAGTTTATAAAACCTTAAGTAAATATACAATTAAAGATATATATTTTTTATCCGACATGTGACCTACTTTGATGTTGCGTATGCGCATTTTAAATACGCGCATTGCACATATAGTAGTTATACTACCGCCAAATTGGATATAGAATGTTTACCAGCAAACCGTTACTTAGCAACCAGGCAGGCAGGGCAGGTGTTAATAACCTAGGGCACGCCACAATTGTTGTCGTAAGACCCATCATGGAGGATTGGCTGGAGAGGCGACATGGAGGCTTCTCCTACCGGTTGACGCAGGTACTCACCGGACACGGCTGTTTCGGTACGTACCTATGTCGTATAGGCCGGGAGCCATCGCCTGCGTGCCACCACTGCAGAGGCCGTCGCGAGGACACTGCACTCCACACTTTGGTGGAGTGCTAAGCATAGACGCAGCAGCGAAGCGATCTCGCGACAGCTATTGGTGTGGGAAGCCTCTCGGTAGAGACCATGGTTCTGTCCATGGTCCAAAGTGAAAGTGCGTGAGATTCCGCCGTCTTGTTTAGCCCTAGCAGAAGCAGGTCCGAGACAGCGGTGCGTGCCTCTTTGAATTAGAGGACCTGGACCCCTGAACACCATAGCGGGATCGCCTGTTATCCAATAGGGGCCAAGTCTGTTGGGGTTCTCAGGGATTTCCTTTCGAGGGTACACCTGAGACCCTGGCAATAAGAGTACGGGACGGAACACCATGTGGCTATAGTCGGTTCGAGTCCGACATACCACCTTACCGTTAGCCCCGGTGAGGCAGGTCATTCCGGGGTAATGAGATAATGAATATAATTAATTATAAATTATTCTTTCAATGAATACATATGTTTTTTTCGTTGTTTGCGATTTATAACTGAAATTCGCTAACCAACTAAGTTCCACCTAACTTAATATATTCTGTTCTTGATCTCTGACATAGCCTAGTTTGACATATGAATGAACAATGGCGCCGACCTTTCTTACTTAGATTCTTACGTGTTGTGAACGATAGACATTGATTATTTTTTTTGATTGTGCCGTATCTTCCTTGCTACATTAGCTTTGTAGATTTAAACGCAATGAAAAACAAACAAGGATTTTCCCAAATCTGACATATTTAAAAAAAAAAATCAGTAATGACATCTCTGCATAACGCCTACTCTCTATTACGATATCTGGAGTGAGATCACGTCGTTAATATAAGTATACTAGCTGACCCGACAGACGTTGTCTTGTCTTTACTATGAATATTGAATTCGAATAGGTATCAATAAAAAAAAAATATTCCAAAAACATAGTTCCGACCGATGCATCTGTTTTAAACGATATTTGCAGCGCGCATTCTGTCAATCGCGCCAACTGTCAAACGACTGACAGTTATGTATGTTAAAAGTGCTATGGTAAACGTTGTCCTGCGGAACGTAAAACCTATTTTTCCTGTATCGCAGCGCCATCTACCGGGTCCAATTGTAAATCTAAACCATTTTCGAATCCACCTGAAGACACACAAAAAATTCCATTAAAATCTTTCCATTCGTTTAGGAGGAGTTCAGTAACATACACACGCACAGAAGAAATATATATATATAATAAAGATTACAATACACTGACTACTTCATTAACAAGTCTGTGTGTTTGTTTGGTGACAAAAAACATGGAGCAGCAGAAATATTACCGGAGTTTTTTAAACCTATTGAATTGTAGTAGTAAGTGTGTAGTGGACGTTGTAACCAGAGGAAGTTGTAACCCTTTGTATCATTGGCAGTGTTTAAGCAAAATTTCATATGAGCGAATGAACAGTACGACAGCGCATGAAATACGAACAAACAAACATTGATTTTCATATATAAATGTATAACCCACAGCCATGAAACGTGGTTTCTCACCATAGTCTTAATGAACAAAGTTAAGAGTCACTCAATGAGCTATGGAGAGGGCTATTGAATCAGAATGAGGCAATACGCAGATGAACGAAAATTACTGACATAGTCCAACGGATCAGCCAGTTTAAGTGGGAATGGGCAGGCCACAGCACGCAGAACAGGTAGCCGATTTTGCCGAATGGCGTGGTGATAACGGACCGGATAGATCATCGCAGGACGTCCATCAGCAAGGTGGATAGATGACGTTATAAAGATCAGCAGGTCGCCGGTGGATGCAGGCCACTTCTAACCTGTCTTCTTAGAAGTCATTGAGGGAGGCCTATTTTTTCTTTTTTCTGCAAACGAGCAGACGGGTCACCTGATGGTAAATGACTACCGCCGCCCATGGCCACCTGCAACCCAAGAGTCACAAGTGCGTTGTCGGCCTTTAAGGTGAGCGCAGTTAAAGGGGGAAGGTGGCGAGAGGGGAAAAGAGAGGGAGAGGGGGGAAGAGAGGGAGACGGAAGGGTTAGGGCCTTTGCTTCACTGCCGATTTTCTGTGAGGCCGTGGTATCACTCCGGTCGAGCCGGCCCATACGTGCCGAAGCATGACTCTCCCACGAACAAATTGAGCCTATGTCCAGCATTGGACGTCCTATGGCTGAAATGATGACGATGATACACATTATAACAATAAAATATTAAATAAAGTAATCTATTCTAATATAACAAAACTGAAGTCTTTTGTTTGATTGTGTGTTTGTTTAAATGAGCTAATCTCTTGAACTACAAGTCGGATTCGAAAAACATTTTCGTATGTGATAGCCAGATTCATGAAGTATAGTATAGGCTATGTAACATCACGCTATGATCCATAGGAGCGGAGCAGTGGCCATAAACGCAGGTGAAACTGGAAAACAGTTAGTATTAGTATGTACATACGAGTATATGTATTAAGATGTAAACGTGAACTAACTACATGTATACTATAATTTTTTTTCTAATAATACGCTTCTAAACTTACCAGCAGATATAGTACATAA
The DNA here is from genome assembly GCA_963859945.1 of Euplagia quadripunctaria. Classification (NCBI taxonomy): domain Eukaryota; kingdom Metazoa; phylum Arthropoda; class Insecta; order Lepidoptera; family Erebidae; genus Euplagia; species Euplagia quadripunctaria. The sequence continues at coordinate 13,039,772 of OY982586.1, forward strand.
ATCTTCGGAATTTTAAACCGTATAATACACTCGAGAGCAATGAATCCGGATCACATTAATATACCTGAAAATTTCAGAAACTAATAATTCTAGCTTAGTAAAATAAATTGTGTTTAATAGACAATTCAATACTCTGCTTATAGAGCATAAATTTTAGTTCTTCTGAGAACATAACTTTTGACCAATCTTCAATACTCCACTTTAAATATTTCCGGGCATATCTTAGTCGCGAACTCCAGTTTAGGGCCGTTTGCAAGTCTAAACGGTTTTAAATTAGCTTCAGCAAGTCATCGTCCAACACTTGGGTTACTTCCTCAAAAGCGTCGAAACCGATTTGTAAGTTCAGTTCCTGTGAGAAAGCGATTTCGAAGCATTGTGTTGACCAAGTATCTCGTGCTATGGTACACCTGGCCTTGCGTTGCCTGTTCGTGGTCTGTGTAGATTAGAACCGGTTTCCTCGTAACGTTAGAGAACTCGTTGGTACTGTTCACAGCGACACACCAACTATTCTTGCCGTATCACGCTGACTCCGGCCATTTTCTAGCGCTGTGAGAATTCTGATGCATTCTTCAGATGTAAAGGACATTATACTATAACAGCTTGAATAATCGCTATTGAACACTAGGCATATTGTTTACATACCTTTTTAATAACAGAATAGAAAAGAAAGCAAAAACAGATGCAGTAAATTCGTAGTTTATTTACAAAAGTCATTTTTTTTTATTTTAACATTTTAGATGGCATAACTTTATAACAACCAAGAAGTTTGATTACTTTCGTTTACTCCTTGCATTTAATTTTCTATTAAACATAATTTATTTTACTAAGCTAGCATTGTTAGTTTCCGAGACTTTCAGGTACTTACCTATCTTTATGTGACCCGGGTTCATTGCTCTCTAGTATAGTATTTCTTTGTTCTAAATAAATAAACGCTCTTCGCTTTCGTTTCCAGTACTAAAGTGACTGCATTATTGACAATCCTTCATTATTTACGTCAGCGTTAATAGCGCACAGAACCAATACAAGCCATTAACCTGTTAACCTGCGCCTGCACATGTATGTGACATAGATAGGTACTGTTTAAAACAGACTATTCAATTGTTAAGTTAGGAATATATTATCAACCTTTAAAAAATAAATGCGTTACGTGGCGGAAATCCATTTTTAAATGGTAATTGAGGACGATGACAACAGTCAAAGATAAACCTCAACGAATTACCATAGACAGGGAATCTGTACCGAAAACCCTAGATAGTGAGATATGCTTATCACGCGTGGCATGTACCTCCAAAGCCGTAATTTACAATCTTCCGCTGGCGTGAATTAATATTTCGACTCGAGAGCGAAACCTTTAGGTACACGAGGCATCCTCAGAAATGATTTGGCAGCGAATAAGCCACACTCATGAGCTTTGCCTCCTAAAATACTATTTAAATTCATTCATTTTCCTGGCTACCGCTTGCTATGGAACACACGTTTTAATAACGCTGTTGTAACCATTGAAAATATGTAAAAAATCTATAAATAATGAACGTTTTGTTACAGCGTGCCCCAAATAAGTGCAGCTCGACAAAATGGCGACGGCTAGTGACGTCACTATCGCACAAGATGGCGCCAGTAATGTCAAACTACATCCGTATCTGATCACTTTAGTGTAAGTAATAACAATAATTATGTAATTAATGATAGTAATGGAGCATATCTAGGGGGGGATAAGACGGGGCACCTGCCAACTCCTCCTGCTTAAATTGGAAGTGATTATAATCTCTGTATTCGCTCTTATTATTATACAAAGTAGTATCTAACAATACGACACTTGCTTAAATCACTGGCACAACTCTAGCAGGCAGTTACAATTTTTTATTTTTGAAAAACCTATCCGTTTAAAAGTTTTGGCACGATTAGTCGAGCCCGCCGCGTACTTATTTATACCTAAAGTGCGGAGTGGCCTGGGCCTGGCACTACACAAAATTTCTTGGAAGACAGGTCAGTAATCCACTTGGGTATTGTATTATAGGTGGTGCCACATACACGCAACTCTAAATAGTTTTTTGCCCAGTAGTAGATAGAGCAAAAGACAGTCTAACCTTTGTTCAAACCTAGCTGACCAGACAAACAGTGTCCTCTCAAAATTTCAATAATTTGTTTCAATATCATGGAAATAAGTTAGTAATTTATAAAATTATAAACATAACTGCCCTGCCAAAAAACGAATTACGCGCCATTCAGTCACCAAATATATATTTTTTTAATATAGACAGTGGCCGTGAACACACTCACTAAACTATAATCTGACTTAATTTCTTCATATGAAATCAACTTTGTCTTCTTCGTAACAAAGTCTATTTGTTACTGGCATCTAATTCTCAGCGCCACTAAATTTCACTAAAACCTGTCAACGTAAACTCAATTTTATTTCCACGCAGCGAGAGTCTCCATTTATTCAAATGCCGTATAATTGCCACGAAGATGACGTTATTTAATCGGCACCTGCGAAGACGGCTACTATAAAACACAGAGCAAAAGAGATGGCATTCAACGAATAGTCGCAAGAATGCTAACGACACCCCACACATTCAAATCTGTTCAAGCATTTAGAAGTCATACTGGATGGATCATCAATCATCATACTGGAAACTTGTGGAATATCGAAATGACGTTCACACATAAAAGAAATGATTAGAAAACTCCGTGCGGTCGTTCCATGTGATGCGGCGCCAACAAACTACATTTAATTATTTTTTTATATAGAAATGATATTTCTCTTTATGATCGCATTCCGGTCGCTCCACCTACGTCATCATTATCTTAGCGATCGGACGTTCACATCTGGGCCAAGCGTAATCCTCATCTAAAAACACAGCGATCTGTCTGACAACTACGCTGAACAAAATTCTAACATTCTCAGATATTATTTCTGCCAAAAAAATTCTGGCTTGTTTCCATGTATGTATATTAAACTTTACGGATATTTTAATAAACACCATTAAGGTATAAAACAATGGAAAATGAATATATCGACGGGAAAGTGCCAATACTTCCTGACCGTCCAGAAACTTTTTGCCTCGCACAACCAATCCGTGGAACAAATTGTCGCCTGCGGTATTTCTGGACCAATACGACCTTCAAACGTTCAAGAAAAGAGCGTACTCCCACCTCAAGGTCGGCAACGCGCTTGTGAGTCTTGAATTGCAGGTGTCCATGGGCGACAATAGTCACTTACCATCAGGTGACCTGTCTGCTCATTTGCCCCTTACCATAAAAAAAACTGATATTTTTCGAGAATTCAAAGCATGTTTTAGTGGTTTAACCTCCCAGCATTATATTTAGTTGCAACAGCATTAAATATACAGTAGAACTTCTGTAAGTCGAACTTCAAGGGAGACGCCAGAAAATTCCAGTTTAGAGTTTTCGACTTATGAAGGTTTTTGACTAAGAAGGATTTTGGAAGGAAATATTCAACATATAGAGGTTTATATTAATTCGAACTAATTCTGAATTAGAGAGGTGAAATAGATAAAAATGCTAGTTATAAAGATTTTTAAGAATTGATGAGCCTCTTTCGATTCCGAGCACCAGCCAGGTACCCCAGACATTGTATTACACCTCTTTGCCCGACAGTGATAAGGACAGTACTAGGGAACGAATTCGCCAATGGCCAGAATGTGCAAAATTGTCAATGAATGCAGTGACCTAATTGACATTCATCTAGTTAGCAAGGGCAAGATATTATCTTGTATTGTCAAAAGTTTCAAGTCGTCCAAAACTGAGTGAATAAGTCTGTCAATTAATATTATTAATTTATATTACTTTATTAACTGTAAGTTAGAAATTGTTTGGATTAAATCAGTTGTTTAATTTTTTGTGTATTCATTTTTCATTTCTTCTTTTTAGTGCAGACAAATATGTATGTTAAGTATAGTTAAGTAGTCTCCATTAGTATTAATATTTTTATTGTGAACAACTTTAGGAGCTTGCGGTGTTAATCTGTAAATGACTGATACACGCTTGTTTTTTTTAATTGTACTATCTGTTTGTATATGCATTAGTGTAAGCAGTTGTTAATTAACCTTAAATAAATAAATAAAGGTATTTAAAATATATATTCTCAAATTATCTCTAAATAATTCGGATGTTCTCTTACTAGCGTGGTATAAAGAGCTGAAAATTATTATGAGTTACTCGTTTGCTTCATAAAGTTTTTAATGCTGTTCTTGCCTCTTTCATTAAAACCCATTTAGCGCATGTTCAAATGAATTCAATAACAATTATAAGTACCTAAAATAAAACATCTAACACCGTTTAAACAAACACGTGTTAACATCAGTCATAAATTATTTTGTCATTTCAAAGAATTGGTAATCTTATTTATTGTGAATTCTCTCATTGTTTTCTACGAAACAAATGCACTTTATGAATATTCATAAAGTTAGTTATTAACTTTATTTTTTTTTGAGCTATAGAAGTAATTTAGTTTCAAAATATCGAGGTGTAATATCAAAAATGGCTATGTTCGAAATACAGACGTCCGATTTAGTTTTTCGAGTCAAAGAGAGAAAATAAGTACTGAAATGGCTTATAGGGACTCACTGATTATCTCGACTTATAGTCGCACGAGTTTAGATTTCGAGCAATGGAGGCGGAGGGGCTTGAAAGGAAGGGACCAAAACATTTTTTCGAGTTATGGAAGTTTTCGACTTATCGAGGTTCGCCTTACATTGGTTCTATATGTAGTGATGATGTGTGACAGTGATGATAGTGAAGATATTTTTTTTAAAATAAATAATGTGATCTACAAGTCTTTGTCGTCTCGAGTCTGGGTATGCTTCAAGTCCGTCTCCGTTGTTTGAAGTGCGGTAGTTGTCTTTTAAATCACTGCGTGTTGACCAACAAGAGTGACCAATGCCTCACTTCGCGATAATCACTCGCCTTGACCCAACCGTAGCCTGACAATGGCGGCCTTGTCTGACATTTAGATATAGGCTGGCAATTATAATAGGTATTACTTTTAAAATGATTGTTTAAACACAGACTATCCTACTAATATTATAAACGCGAAAGTTTGTAAGTATGGATGGATGGATGTTTGTTACTCTTTCACGCCAAAACTACTGAACCGATTGCGATGAAACTTGGTATGTAGATAGCTGGAGACCTGGATTAACATATAACAATTTTTTATCCCGATATTCCCACGGGATCGGGACTTACGCGGGTGAGGTGGCGCTGCTAGTTTATTTATATATACTAGATTTATATATAGGTACTTTTTTTATAGATATAAGAATATTATTTTGAAATAACTACTTGTACCTTAGTACCAAAATAAAATGGATTTTCTTTCTTTTCTTTTTTTCTTAGATCGCGTGGTGGTCGAATTTCGACCACGGTTTATTTCATTGGCCAATATTACTTGACCTGTCATTGTATAGACTTTTTTACCATTACAGGTCAAAATATATACTGGACACTCATAGCTGTATGTACTCGTTTTTACATTTTTTTAACTTTGTAGCAAATATTGTTCAAAAATTTTAGCATTCGTCACTTCTTCTCTGTATAAACTATAAGTGTGCGAAATTTCATACTCCTCCGTCCGCCAATTTTCGTAAAAAGGGATCCAAAGTTTTCGCTTCACGTATTAATATATAGATATACAACATTCTAAAATAATATGCTAGTTTATAATATTTTTAACAAGCTTCACTTGTAATTAACTATCTAGGTATGTAAACAAATATTGAAAGTCAATTTTAAGCGTATGTATTTTCACATACATACAGATAACAATATACAACTTACACATTAAAACTAATAAAAAAAGAAAAAGAACTGTATATGGGCTATTTACATGCATGCGTCATAAAATTCCTCCACATCGTCGCCTACTGGCAGTGTTCCCAGAAGGCTGGCAGCATTGCCACGTTGAACGGCAATGCTAATTCTCTGTGCAAGAAAAAGGCCCGCCTTCTGGTCACGAGAAGTGTCGATCGATTTAAGCTACTTCTAACTGTCAAAAAATGTATGCGTAATTTGGATGGCAAATGGTAATACTAAAATTTGACATCTTGGAGTTGATCTGATGATGGAGCCAGGAGCTTCAGTGGCTACTAGTAAACCCCCTCGAGTTGGACGAGTCCTAGTCTTACTAAACTATTTTTTTTTTTTAAAGACTACTCCAGCATTAGGAGTCACTCCTGTGTCGCGAGGGACTTTACAAACATAGAAACAACGGACACAAAGAACACCCAGACTCAGGTGGGAATCGAACCCACGACCTATAAGCATAGCGGTCAGGGTCACTAACCACTAGACCAACAGGCCAGTCATTTTCAATTGTCGGTGGTGGAGGTGGATAGTGGACCTTTTTAATTCGGTTCGCATTCCAAGAATTTGTATTGGGTAGGCCCGCTTCTGTTACCCTAGCTAGCAGAAGCGGACCTGAGAAGGTGGGGCGACGTGTTCCGCTCGCGCCTCCACTGGAAGGAGGGCAAGGCCTCTTGCACGTATTGGTGTGGCTGCCTATTATTTAAGCGGCGGCCATGGCCTACCCTTGCAATAGACACCGTGTGGTTTTAGTCAGTTCGATTCCGACAAACCATTTCACCGCTAGCCCCGGTGAGGTATCCCCGTGGGGGTATCCACGGGATACAAAATAAGTTACATAGTTAGTACGTGTACGTGAGCCATTTTTTATACCCCCCCCCCCCCGCCCCTCGGTGACCACCCGTAGTATATGCCAAGACCCCCCTCCCAAAAGTAAAGCTTTTCACGTAAGTAGTAATTTATAAATATGGTTTTAAATAATTTTTTGCCGACAGAAAGTTAAAAAGCACTAAACGCTTGCTTGTTGCCACTTGTGAGTTTAAAAAGCGCTAAACACTGCGCGCCATATTTGAATATAGCTCGAAGATTTCCCTAGAGGATATTCACTACGTGACGAAAACCTAAGCCTCCCCCCGCCCCTGTGACCAAGCGTGGTATTTTGAAGACCCCTCTCCACCGTCAGAACGTGTCACGTAGTATAGGTACGTTCCCTAAGCTAATAAAAATGAAAGATCTGAGATTAACTTAAACCCATACGTAACTTATCTTTATGTCTATATAGTATATCAGATAAAACCTATGTTGTTGTAAAAATATATAAGAATCGCGATTTCACCGCGTAACTCAAACATGCTACGTATTAAAAATACATACACGTTTCTCATATGTTCGAAATAATTATAGATAAATGACATATTTAGCGTACGCGACGACCAGCAGGGGATTTAGTCCACAAACAGAATCGTCCACAAACAGAACTTTCGTGAGTGGTATTCATGTTTATTAAAGACTATACGGTTTTACTCAAGTTAGTACATCCTCGAAAACCAATAAGTAACTGTTGCTAACGCAGGAGCAGACTCCCCAAATGCAGCTTGTAAATTTTCGTGAACCTCTGGCTCAGCAGTAAGGATCCCCATCAACAAAAAAAACATCAACAACATCAATGATCAACAGATGATGAAAATACTACGCAATTGAAGCGAGGCTTAGGACTTTTAAAAATCATCGTAGAAGACTAGCTTCACGGATATCACGTATACTTAAAAACTAATGAGGGGTTAAATTATTTACACGTACAGAATAAAATTATCAAGATGAATGCTTGCATGCATTTTTGCTTGTTACATTTTTAACTAGCTGCGCCCCGCTGTTTCACCTGCGTAAGTCCCGGTGCAATGGGAATATCGGGATAAAAAGTAGCCTATGTGTTAATCCGGGTCTCCAGCTATCTACATACCAAGTTGCATCGCAATCGGTTCAGTAGTTTTTGCGTGAAAGAGTAACAAACATCCATCCATCCTCAGCCTTAGAAACTTTCACGTTTATGATATTAGTAGGATCTGTGGAGTGTCAAGTGTATATTCCCTTCCCCGACACGTAAGAGAATAACAGTCAGGTTTAACGAATTTCTATAGGAGAAGTTAGGCTGCCAGAGGGGTTAAATCACGCCTTTATTCTTATACCGGTACCGTCACTACTATTACAGGCATGTTCTTGGTGCTGCAAGAGTCCAAATGCTTTGTAACCAACTCTGAATACAGAAATAAAAATGTTTTACATCTTATTTCCATCCGTGTGTTGAATGTCAAACAGTAGGTTTCCTCAACGACGTAACTTAACCTAAATATATCATTAACTTGTCCAATGTCATTGCTGTCGAAACAATGTCAAAATGTTACGTAAAAAAAAATAGAACATCGGTATTTTATGCAAATTAAAAATCAATTTTCATGCTCTGCCGTACCGTTCATTCAATCATTACGAAATTTTGCATACACCTTGCCAGGGGTACATAAAAGTCGTGGCTAGTACGTTATAAAGTTCTTCTGCATCGTGAGAATCTTCTCAGAATACTGGTACCATTACATGGCATTGCAACATTAGTGTTGTATGTAAAATATGTTCGTTTATTAAGTACATAGAATTAGTCCTATGTACTCAATAAACGAATACATTTAAAAAATACAGGGTGTTAGTGAAACTCTCTTGAAAATGAAGACAGACGATAGATAGTACTAATGGTTTTTTTTGTATGACGGGTCAGGAAAAGTCGAACCCGATGAAAATTTTTATTTTTAGTAATTTTTACGCTCCTACTTGTTAATACAGGTAAATGAAACGATAATTTCATGAAAAATAAATAAAAACCGGTTGGCGCTCGAGTCAAGAACGCGTGGGCACCAAACTCGCGTCTTTTGCATTTAGCTGTACTAACATGATGGAGCATGAAAAATGCTGATAAAAACCTTTAAAAAGATAGTTTTTTTTCATCAGGATCGGATTTTTTTCTGACCCATCATCAAAGGTAACATTAGTACTATTAGTCTGTCTTCGTTTTCGGGAGCGTTTGCTAACACCCTGTGTATAAATTACTAGCTTTTGTCGCAGTTTCGATCGCGTTAATGTATATTCTGTTTATCAATTGAACTATCCCTGGATTGGACCGTTCATCTTTCCGGGATAAAATATGGCGCCCATTACACGGTAGGTTATGCTGTCAGTTTTACCACAATCAAAACGGTGATTGACGAATAACCTATCGTCTAATACACTGATTGACGTCGATTATATTTCATCAATCACCAACGAACATCCGTCAATCATGACATTTGGTAATGATTGACGTTTGCATGAGCGCATTTATTATATTAGTAAGATTAATTAGGAAATCGAACGGTTTCCCCAAAGAGGCCTCTGTTCTAGTCCTCCATTCTTAAATGACCTACAATATTTACAGATAACATACGTAGTGTTTCGTGTTGGCCGTCCGCCATGATATGCATCTCAATGCCAAAGGGGAATGACCAGCACGTGTTTATCTTGTATCACTGTACACATGTTCGACTTTCAATTGTATTCTGTATGATGTCATTGATAACAAAAGTGTGTCTGTATATGGGAATAGATGCTCGTGACCGCCGCCAGTCGCCTTTATCGGTACCTATTGAAATAAAATAAAGCCCCCTAATCCCCCTTGTGTTAAAGTTATTGATCTATATCTCCTGAAAGGTACTTTTTTCTGGTTAAAAAAAAACAATTTTTTTGGAAGGAAAACTTCTTTAGCGACCTTGTGCACTTTTTGAGATGGGTAAAAAATGTTAAACTCGCGTCAGGACACGTGACCTGATCGAAAATTCGTAAGACGGAGCCGAGTTTCTTATATTTAAAAAAACATAACATTCGAAATTCAAACATTTATGAGCGGCCAGGAGCGCAGAACTTCCAGTGTACCCTATGTATACATTTAGATATGTTATTACCTACTTTTTATTTTTATCCTAATGATATATATACAGATGTGTGTGTGTGTGTGTGTGTATGTATATGTAAATACATTGTGAAGTTATGTTTTCACTTCTGACGTGCAGTCCTACGATTGACTGTTTTTTTTGTGCGTGGATACCCCCTCGGGCCGTCACCCCATCGGGTTTTTGGCGGCGGTGTGTCGGAATCGAACCGATTAAAACCACACGGTGTGCCATTCTGCGCCTAAAATAGGAGGGATCCGGTAATAGCTTTTATTTAGACATCCGCATAGCGCCTGCCTGCAAAAGTGCGAACACCACCTTCGGGTGAAAACCACTCAATTAGGAGACGTCGAGACACACGCGGAAGCCACCTCCTGGCGGCTGGCCACTGTAGCGGGTGGAGGGGAAAACCAGTCCCGTCCACTAAACTCAGGGCGGCGCGAGGCACTGGAAAGTGCCTCGGACAACGTGCATGTAAAATGGTCAAAACGCAGATGCGTTTAGTAGAAGGCTATTTGTGGCGACGTATGCATACAGCAAAAAACATACTATAACATCATCTAGCGAAGACGAGCCCAACTACGGAGTAGACGGAGAGTTTTCGCGCCGATTAGTATTGGATACAACTTCCCAACATCAACCGTCAGGGGCCGCGGCCCGCCAGGCATTATCACCTCGCCTGGTCGGAGGATCCTCCCTATGTGATGGAGGGACATAACACCTGTTCCTCATTTAAATTTCAAGACATTTCAATTTTCTTTATTGATATAGATACAATAGATTATATACAATAGGTGGTTCATGTGGAATGTGCAGAGGTACAGATTTTAAATCGGACAAATTTAAAAACTAACTTGGATTTTTTTAAAGTTGGTTTTATTGATTTTCTCAATAACTGATAATAAAAATCTTCAACTTTACACATTCCCCTGCCTTTATGCGAAACGGTGGTAGAAATGCTTGGAAATTCAAAAGGTCATAACTTGTAAACGGATAGTTTTTTTTTCAAAAATTCTTATTGTAACTGCATGCTAGAGTCGTGGCCCTTTCAGTGAATTAAGTAAGTGCTCCTCTTTCAAACACACCATGTATAAAAATGAATACCTATTTCCCTTGGTCACGCCATAACTTGAGAACGACGTAAGCGATTTCATTCATATTTTTTTATGTTTTCTAATACTTTGTAAAAGGTTCTTACGGAACGAAAAATAATTAATTTGGATAGATTTGACCAAAATTTTCAGAATTCGTGGGCAACAGCTAGTAGGGTACAGTATAAATTTGAGAGGAGAAAGAAACAAACAATCCGCTTGTATAGTAAGCGTTAACCTACATCAATCTAAATGTAAAAAAGTGTGTATGTACTTATGTAAGTACGCACGTAAGAAGTTATACTTTTATCTAGTTAAATAAAGTTTATTTAAATATCATAATAAATAACACATACCGTCAACTAACCTCAAATTCTACAAACGTACTCAAAGTACTATGTAAAAACTATTTTTATCACTATCGTGAAGTTGGTAACTTTTTTTGAAAAACTAAAATGTTGACTAGCTAACTTCAGGGTGTCGGTTTTCGGTGACGGTGTGGCCGCGCATCGTAAAAATTTACTTTCATCATTTTTCCATAACACGCTAAAAGAAGTATTACTTCAAAAACTCCCCCCTTAAAGCTCTATGACCACTATCTGTAGGATAAAGATATTTCCCCAGATGGGCTGCCCTAACTCGAGTAGAAATCGTGTGACGACAGTGACTCTCTGATCTATTGCATTCCGAGCGACAAATGCACATCCTGAGATGATCGAACAATGATAGCGTTAAAACGTAAATATTACTGCAATACTCGCCACTATTGCGTAGAGATAAGGACTATTTTTGAATATCAATTAACTTGTTTGTTGAATTTAAGAGATGGCGTTGAGGAAGTGTAGTAAAGACGGCCGGACATGTTGTTACATGTTTATAAAGACACGGCTGTTCATTAATTAGATCATGGACAATTAGAAGATTATAGAGAGCCAGGTTTTTCTCTTTACAAGCAGACAATGCCGAGAAGGTAAGGGGGCGTCCATCAGTTACGTGAGGCGTGTAGGGAGAGGAGGGGGTCGAGCCGAACTTCACCCAACCTCACTTGGAGGAGGGTTTAGACAAATATCACGTATTTTTTTTAATAGTTTTAAATAAAAAGATTTAAGCAAATTGTTTTTTTAAATAAATAGAAGAAACAAATATGATTTATTTCAAAAACCTCAGCGTACATTTAAATTAATTAGTTATTAAGAATGGTCACCCATCCTAAGACTGACCTGGCTAGCATTACTTAACCTTGCATGGCATGAGTGTATGTATGTATTAGACCTCAAACTACGTCGTCTACTGACTACAGTACATGCCGTAACGTAGTTCGTATGCATATTAAAAATTAATAAGAGAAAAATTATAACAACCTGCGCGGCGTGGTGTATCCGACTGCAGCATTAGAAGTCGTGGGTTCGATTCCGATTATATGCCTAAATATATCTAAGCACTTATGTATACCCGTGTTCTAGAGCTCACAGTACAAGCTATGCTTAGTTTAGTTCTAGATACAGTTGTGTTTGTCACAAGATATACAATATAAACATATATGTATAGGTGCCATACTTATTTCACTACCACACCTAATAAGTCACTCGCAAAGCTACCCCACGGTGGTCAATTCCGAAGTACGAAAAGCGAGACACTTCAATCGGTTACCCGTCTACGTAATGGCCTGCGGCAGTATTGCTTAACCGCTCTATCCACGCGGTCGTTACGCCACGGGCCTTGAATCACACGTGATTATAATAAAAACGTGTCTTGTTTGATAATGTTGTATATTTTTTTTTAAACAGTCAAGTGTGAAACGGGTTTAAAATAATATAACCGCCGCCTGACGTATTATTCTTGTTTAAATACATAATTATTATAATATTAACGCTGAAGAGTTCTTATAGCCTATAAATACGCAGCAGGATTTGATAATTCGTCCACGCGCTCCTGTGAGAACAGGTGTTGACAGACAGACAAACATACATACAGACGGACAATGTGGTTTCGGTTATTTCTTTTGAGGAACCTTAAAAATTCATCTAAGTAATCTTACTAATACATATTATAGACGTGAAAGTTTGTGAGGATGTATATAATAATAATAACTCCACACATCTCACACACGGCCGTCTGATCCCAAACTAGGCAGAGCCTGTACTATGGTACCCAGACTGCTGATAAACATACTTATATATTACTAAATACATACATATTATAGATAAATCACACCCAGACACAGAACAAATTATCGTGCTCATCACACAATTATTTGTCCTGGGTGGGAATCGAATCTGGCTTAGCAGTCAGGGTCACTAACCACTAGACCAACAGGCCAGTCAATGTATGTATGAATGTTTGTTGCACTTTCACGCAAAAACTACTGAGCCGATTGCGATGAAACTTGCTATGTAGATACCTGGAGACCTGGATTAACGCATAGGCTACTTTTTATCCCAATATTCCCACGGCATCGGGACTTACGCGAGTGAAACCGCGGGACGCAGCTAGTTATTGATAAAACAAATACAAAAAAAAACAAGTAAAAATTCTTGCAAATCTTTATTGTAATAATATTATGTCAATAACTTAAGTAATAAATATACACCGTTAAAAAGGAATCAACAATATTGTAATGCTGGGAAAGCCATGCTTCGGCACGTATGGGCCGGCTCGACCGGAGTGACACAGAAAACCGGCAGTGAAGCATTGCTTTTCACCGTGTGAGTGAGGTTACCGGAGGCCCTAACCCTTCACTCCCCCCTCTCCCCCTCTTCGCACGCAACGCACTTGTGACTCTCGAGTTGCAGGTGCCCATGGGCGGCGGTAGTCATTTACCATCAGGTGACCCGTCTGCCCGTTTGCCCGTATACCATAAAAAATTACAATCCTTGAGACGTCGAATCCATCTATGTTTTGAGAATAATAACCATCATTTTCAATAAATAATACGTAGGTAACGTAAGAAAAATAAAAATGTATTTTGTTAAAATGTGCGCTTTCCTTAAATTTGCCGTAAGTCATTACTTCCTCGAATTCGTTCTTTGTTAACTACCACTGACCTCTATTATACAAGACTACAAATACGGTGGACTGCATATGTCGATTATCAAACTAAAGCCATTTGATTTGCGCCATTTTGGCGCTGATAACAGTGTGGTCGTCCGTGGAACTAATATTAAGGATGAGACATAACGCGATAAAAAATATTGCATCCCTTTATCGATATAAATGCTTGGTGTAATTTCCTACTTCATAATATGTATACTTACGAGGCGTAAAAAGAATTTCACGAAGCTATTTATGCTTTATTGGCATTTAATTAAGAAAAGAACTTCACAAACAATTTTTAAGTTCATTAAAATGTAACCCTCTGCGAACTACTAATGAATAGGCTGCTTTCATAGTGAATAGGAGATGGCTTTCATAGTAAGACGCGCCTTTCATAGAGAATAAGAGTTGGCTTAAATATATCGACAACTATTTGACCAATTTGGCTAATATACGATCTTAAAAAAAATATTTGCTCTAGAAATATCTGCTTACGAAATTTCGTAAAGATCGGATCAACGATACTCTAATTATTATCATCGAACAAATAAACACATACACGATTCATACAAACTCCAATTTTCCGGTCTTGATACGGAGATCTCACTTCGCTCGATGAATAAGAAACCTGACTCAATGTTGCTGTTGAAAGGGTAAATGCATGGGGTACGAAAAGAAAAATAACACATTTAATATTTTTAATTAAAAATTAATAAAAATACTTATGTTTGAGCCCAAATAATTTGACGTGACAAAAAAATCGGTGAAGTGTTTACTACACAGATAGTCATTTAGGACTCGAATTTTCCTTTTTCATGTTTTCCACCCATGACTGCTTAGTGAGTGTGTCGGTGGGAAATCTGAAAGTGTAAAGCAAACAAGTAGAATATACAGAATATCGTTGTAAATAGCGAGTTAGACGCCAGGGCTTATTTTAACGATTAAAAAAAACAATGAAGAGAACAATGAAAAATAATTATGATGAAATTTATCGACACATTATCGATATGGAATAATCGCAACCCTATTCAGTAGCTGTTTTTTTTTGATTGAATAAACAATGAAATCTGAATTCTATTTACATTTAAATAAGAGTGATGAAATTTAATAAAATAAGTATAAAACATTTATAGCCAAGAAATTCACTTACTTGTAAAACGTAATTCCGCTGCCTTTTTGGTACCGAGTTTTACAAAATACACAAACTCTCATTATATTAATGTTTTCTATATCACTTAGCAAACACCAAATACAATAAGTAATGTCTTATTTAAAGATAAATAAGTAAATCAACAGAGGCGCGTCAACAGAACACAATGGCCATTTGTAACAAATGTCAATTTTAGTACCCGAGACGGTCGGGACGTCGCTTCAACACGACACAAAAACAACTATCATTTCTTATAGAATATATTTAGTCCGGCTTACTTGTATAATAGAGGTCACTGTTAGCTACACTATCGAATGGTGTAATAATACAGTGTACGTGTTTTTTTTTTTCAAAATCAATGGGTTCGAGTCCTGGTTAGGATTATTGATTTTTCAAAAATCCAATGGTGCAGTATATTAGTTTTCATCAAAATCGGGCCCGAGACTCCTTTGAGTGCTATTCGCTATTCCTCATAGTTTCGGATTTGGCCATGCACGTCCACTTGAACAATTCATTATGTACACCTCTTTTCTTTGTTTTTTTGATAATATTTCTTTTTAGCTTTTATAATTTACTAGCAGCGTCCCGCGGTTTCACCCGCGTAGGTTCCGATCCAGTGGAATATCGGGATAAAAAGTAGCCTATATTTTAATCCAGGTCTCCAGCTATCTACATACCAAGTTTCATCCCAATCGGTTAAGTAGTTGTGGCGTGAAAGAGTAATAAACATCCATCCATCCATCCAAACTTTCACGTTTATAATATTAGTGTGATAAAGCCTGCCTATTCCCATTTTGGCTTGCTAATAGCAAGATAAGTTTATTACGGTTCTTCTAGAACGGACGTCCATTATCGTAAAGATCGCAGGACGTCGGTGGATGCAGGCCGCTTCCAACCGGTCTTCTTGGAAGAAATTAAGGGAGGCCTATGTCCAACAGTGGACGTCCTATGGCTGAAATGATGATGACGATGATGAAACTTCAAATACCATAAACTGTCACATGTAAAAAAATATTTCGAGATACGGAACGCAAAACAACTTGTAGGTATGAAACCTATGAATAAATTCTTCGTTAGTGGTTGACCTCGTTGGGTCAGCTACATATCGATATGAACAATTAAAACGTTTTTAATTCGCTCTAAAAGACACATCTCAGACTATTAATTAAGTAGGTAGGCCAGCAGGCTTAGATAAGTGTCAATCGTTTTTTAGCGATTCCATTTCTAAAAACGTTGACACCCTTACGGAAACGATAATAGATTGGCAGACAAATGTCCTATGATTTAGCGAACACTAATTCTATTCAATCTTTCTCTATAAAGCAGTTGTCTATGGTTTGTTTCATAAACGTCAAGGTGTTTAGCGCGTATTATTTAAGGGGGCGTCCATTTATTACGTGAGGCTTTAGAGGGGGAGAGGGTCGATCCAAATGTCAGCAAACCAAATCACATTATATTTTTTCTTACGAAATTGTAAAAAGTAAATTTTGAGACCCCTTATTACTCCTTGTGGATTATCTATATATTAATACGTGAAGCGAAAACTTTGGATCCCTTTTTACGAAAATTGGGCGGACGGAGGAGTATGAAATTTAGCACACTTATAGTTTATACAGAGAAGAAGTGACGAATGCTAAAATTTTTGAACAATATTTGCTACAAAGTTTAAAAAAAATGCCAAAACGGGTACATACAGCTTTGAGTGTCCAGTATATATTTGTAATGACAGGTGAAGTAATATTGGCCAATGAAATAAACCATGGTTGAAATTCGACCACCACGCGATCTCTTATTGTTCGGTTTCCCTACTGTGGTTCTAGTTTTTTTAATAAATTCAACGCAATCAAGGAAATTACTTTTTTACACAAAAAATATGCGGTTTAAAAAATCTCACGTGTGATTAGAGGGGGGGGGGGGGGAGTAAATCGCTTCCCTCCCCGTCTCGGTCCAAATATGGGTACGCCCGTGAACGCAATCTACAGAACAGTAACACAGCACTACTTCAACTTCTTCTGCTAAAGATTGAAGTCGCCAGTCATTCATAGGGGCCCAAAGAGTTGCCATTTTGAATTCTGATCAGATTTCACAGTTTGCACTAAACTTAGTCCTCAATTCTACATAAGCGACATTATGATCAACTAAGTCTTGTATTTAGTATCAATTTGGAAATAGCTGTTTAAGAAGGTCTTAGGAGTTTTGGGACTTTAGGCACGATAAACGCATGACGTATGTAAGGAGTCCAATCTTTATGGACTTCCTACTAGCCACGGGATAGTCAGTCAATCTTCTATTATCTTGTCTTTTTTATGGGATATTATTATTTCAAGTTTTCATCATTATCTGTTCATCAGTCATCTTTATAAGACTGACCGATCTGTGAAAGCATTGCTCAAACCCCTGAACGGATTGGCTTGAAATTTAGCACACAGTTAGTTATTATAACGGGGACTCGTAGCTAAGTGGTAACCGAGTAGATTAGCACATTGCAAAGTTAAGTAATACTCGCAGGTCAGGCCAAGTCAGTCTAACTACAGAACTTCGATATCGCCTAGTACATGGGTTATGGAGGTCTGATGGCAGTTGCTTCATGTAAAATATCGAAGTTTGGCTGTTTCGTAGTTAGACTGAAAGCCGACCCCAAATTAGTTGGAGAAAAGGCTCGAAGGCTGAGGATGAAATATTTATTATAACATAGACATCCACTAAGAACGAATTTTTCAAAATTCATCCCCTAAGTATGCGAAACAGGGGTTCCAGTTTCTATAGAGAAGGGACATAAGAGAGATGTATCCATTCAATATTTCGCAGGATTACTCCTGCTTTAAACACGTCTTTTTTACTTTATAAAAACAACCCCTTCAGGACGTGATAAGAGGTAAATAGTAAAAAAGGTTTAAAGATTTGTCGGGACGCTAACCACGTAAATATCGCCAATTAAAACACACATGAAAAATAACTGAATTGAATTAATTAAATTAAAATTAAAGCGATAAAATTAAAACTTATCAATCAATATCACTTCACGGGAAGAAGCCTTTGTGTCATTGTGTAATCACTTAATCAGACGTATTTACTTGACAAGTGTCGTGATAATACAAAATTTTAAAGTGGGTGAAAACCGATTGTGTAGAATCAGATAATACCTAACAACAACGTGGTAAAAATAGGGCGTTACAAGCGAAAGCCACGGTCTCCGCATATAAAACATCTCTAAGTAATTCATTTAACTACCTATTGTTTTTGAAAGTTTATTCAGCTATTGTAAAGTGAGGGCAGTCTGCCAAATTAATTGGGTTGTTGAAAAAAAACGACTTTTTTGTGGTTTTTTTCATGGTATACTTATGGGACAAACTCGCCGCCCAAGGGCATAGTAAAGTATATATTAGTGAGAATTATTGTAACAGAAAGTTGTGGTCGTATTTCAGGATCGTAAAGCAGACCCCGTGAATGACAAATTGTACGAAAATTCGTGATTTTTAATACAGAAATCTCATTTTGCAACTGACAGATTGAACTTGAAAATTGACCGATAAAGGTAATACTTTGCAAGAGACAGGGCTGACATGAATGAAGCTATAGCTATTTAAATCAAACTACAGTTTGTACCTATAAACCACGTGATGTCGTGACGTGATGTGACACATGGCTGCCTCTGTCCAGGTCCTCTAATATGGCGTCTATTCGTTATAGCATATCTTGCTACATCTCTTTAGTACTCGACTCAATCCCTAAGATTATAAACGATATGAAAATATAAAATACAAGTTTTTGTCTGCGGTTTCGCCAGCTCGTTTACCACGGAAAAGACCGGAAAAGAGTATCCAGGTCATAAATATTATCTGTGTGCTAAATTTCATCCCAATTCAATGGTCAGTTTTTGCGTGAAAGAGTAACAAACATCCATTTATCCTCACACACTTTCGCGTTTATAATATAAGTAATAAGATCAGATATTTTAGTTTTTATACCACGAAATGGCCGCCCACGTTATCCTGGAGTGCGAGCGAGTGGCCACACAACGGGCAAGTATCCTCGCAGTTGCAAGGTCGCTCCTAGAAGCCTGTGAACGCCCCAGGCAGCTTCTGTGCTTCTGGAAGGAGCTAGGCGGGCTCAACTAGTCAGCATTATGGACCGCCTATGAGTCTAAATGAGGAAACAGAGCCCTATACCAATACCACTAAAATTACAAAATACTTTTTCGCTTACTTGATCGCAAACCGTTTCTTTCCTTATTTTGTAACCGCTTTTTGCAATTATTCTATGTAATATAAAATTTTAACGCCTTTTATTACGTATGCGTCAAAAACCAGGTCACTAATAGTACCTATTTGTATCAGACAATGCTGACCAGACCATCGGTATTGTTACAAATCGTTAAAAACAAAAGTTTCACTTCCTCCTCCTGGCTTCATGATCAGACCATCGTTACCAAGAATACAATAAACTTTATTGTACACCAAAATATTTTTTACATGGAATAGGTACATCTTGTGAGTATGTAAAAAGGGCGGCCTTATCGCTAAAAGCAATCTCTTACAGGCAACCTTTGGATGGACAATACGACAGTAAATAGATGAGAACATGGCTGATATAGGAGATAATTTGATTATTTCTAAGAATCATGACATACTTCTAAAGCATAAATTCCATTTGTTGGACTCGGACTCGTTAAAACGAATCATATGAGCCCAAACTCGAGGGGTTTACTAGTAGCCACTGAAAAGCTCCACTATCCGCCTCCTGGCTTCAATATCAGATCAGCTAAGATGTTAAATTTTAGCATTGTCATCGAACTACAGTCAGGGAAGTTAATTTTAACCTACTTCTAATTGTCGTATCGAAACGAAACTTTATATGTATATGTAGTTTGATCACACTATAATTTGATATCTTGGCTTATTTGTTGGTGGAGCCAGGAGGTGTATAGTGGAACTCTTCAGTGGCTACTAGTAAACCCCTCGAGTTTGGGCTCATATGATTCGTCTTGACGAGTCCAACAAATCGAGCTTGGTAACGATGGCCTGATCATGAAGCCAATAGTCGACAGTGGAACTTAAGCTTGTTTTTTTTTTTACTGGTACTGTTAGCCAATCCCAGGTCTCGGGTTTTGGGACTCATACCCGAGGGATCTGCAATTTGATCATTTGAGTTCCTTAATGGTGATTAGTAAGGGTTAACGGGTGAACCTCTGGCGTTAGTGAGTAGTGCAATGATAGAAGTAACACTAGATATCGTCGAACAGCAAACAGTTCAGTGAAAGTTATCATATTTGTTTTTCTGTACGTGTACGCACAATTTTATGATTATCGGTTCAGCTAGTTAAAGCGTAACAAACGAACTCATATTTACATTTATGATATTATTTAGGATTTCCTTTGTCAGATAGAATAGAATAATATTAACAAAACGAACTCCTAATTTCTACAAATATTTAATAACATGTAAGTATATTAAAATGTTCACGCACCGATTAACAAACTGACCTCCATGAATTCCACAATAAAAAGTCATTATTGTATTTACACATATTGTATAAATTATACATACATTATAGGTGTGAATGAGAGGGAGAGGGAAGGGTTAGGGCCTTTTTTTTTTTTTTTTTTTTGTGCGTGTGGAAACCCCCTCGGGCCGTCACCCCGCCGGGGTTTTCGGCGGGGCGGTGTGTCGGAATCGAACCGACTAAAACCACACGGTGTGCCGTACTGCGCCTTAAGTAGGAGGGATCCGGGAACAGTTTTAATAAGACATCCGGAACCCTCCTAGCGCCTGCCCGCAAAAGCGCGGGCACCACCTTCGGGTAAAATTCTCTAAATTAGGCGACGTCCAGGCACACGCGGACGCCGCCTCCTCGCGGGGGGCCACTATAGCGGGTGGAGGGGAAAACCCGTCCCATCCACCCGCGGCCACACTCAGGGCGGCATGAGGCGCTGGTAAGCGCGCCTCCGCCGCCCGGTTCGCCGGCGGCGAATTAGGTCCGAGTGGAGATCGTCCTCCCGGACCCTTTCGTCGACGTGACATGACGTCCTCACAGAAGGTCGCGACCGCGGTAAAATTCCTGTCGCTACCGGCCATGGAGCGTATGACGGCCGGTAGCGAGAGATCCCCTCCGATGACTGCAGTGAGGGCCCGACGCTGCGTCGCCCAGGCGGAGCAAACCGCCAGCGTGTGCTGAGCCGAGTCCTCACTGCAGTCGCAGTGGTGACAGGCGGGACTCAGTTCCCTCCTAGCGACCGAGTGCAGGTACTTCCCGAAGCAGCCGTGCCCGGAAAGGACCTGCGTCAGTCGGAAGGAAAGGGTCCCGTGCTGCCGCCCTGCCCACTCGACGATGACCGGCTGGAGCGCCTCCACGGCGGCAAAGCCAGCACGTGGAGCCTCCAGCCGGGACGACCAACGAGCCATGGTGGCTCGGCGAGCGGCCTCACGCCATTCGCGTACCTCTTCGGGCGGGGGCCGACTGCCGCTTCCCGCCCGGAACTCAGCCGTTCGCCGATATACTTCGGCGAGCACTTCCGCCTCCAAATCCCACGGGGGTGTCCCGGCCAACGCGCACGCCGCCTCCGTCGACACGGTGCGGTAGCCGCGTATGGCTCTAACCGCCATAACCCTCTGAGGGCGCCAGAGGCGCGCCCTATTCTGGGCGGTCAGAGCACCCGCCCACACCGGTGCACCGTACAGTGCCATTGACCGGACAACCCCCGTGTATAGCCGTCTTGTAGCGACGCTGGGTCCGCCCAAATTGGGTAAGAGTCGCCCAAGGGCGGACGCAGCGCCGAAGGGTTAGGGCCTCCGGTAACCTCACTCACTCGCGAAAACCAATGAGAGGATTGCTTCACTGCCGGTTTTCTGAGAGGCCGTGGTATCACTCCGGTCGAGCATCATTCTGCCAAACTGCATGACAGTTTATTTATTGTTGACATTATTCAGATGTGAAGGAAAGACGTAGTTCCTCGATATTAATAATACCACTGAGCTGTAGCATATCGTATGTATTCTTTATCGAGTAGGTAAAGGGTACATCACCTAATATCAAGTAACGAAGCGTTACTCACGAAGTCATTGCGTTACTCGCATCTGTCGTACTGATAATGTCAACTCGATTTATACGTTGTCGTGGGAGAGCCGTGCTTCGTCACGTAT
The DNA here is from genome assembly GCA_963859945.1 of Euplagia quadripunctaria. Lineage (NCBI taxonomy): Eukaryota > Metazoa > Arthropoda > Insecta > Lepidoptera > Erebidae > Euplagia > Euplagia quadripunctaria. The sequence continues at coordinate 13,061,983 of OY982586.1, forward strand.
GGGCCGGCTCGATCGGATATCACGGTCTCACAGAAAACCGGTGAGTCCGTTTCGCCCAGTGAGTGACGTTACCGTAGGCCCTAACCCTCCCCTTTCCCCCTCTTCCCTCCTCTCCCCCTCTTCCCTCCCTAACCTTGGCCACCTTAAAGGCCGGCAACTCACTTGTGATTCTTGAGTTGCAGGTGCCCATGGGCGGCGGTAGTCACTTACCACCAGGGGACCCGTCTGCTCGTTTGCACCCAATGCCATTAAAAAAAAAACCTATAGAATTTTGGCCTCGAAACCCTCACGTGAGTGCGTCGTCAGTTTCCTCACAATCTCATCAATGGTTTAGGCCCGCATCGAGTGCAAATATACAAGTATTCATTTTTATTTATATAGTTATCGTATAGTTTACCTATAAGAATTTTAATTTAAAGCATATTGAAGTTTAGTTATTTTAATAAGATTTCTTATCGTAACTTATTAGATGTTTATCAATAGTACATACTTTATTAAGCTTTGATCTATAAGATATGACAAAAAACAATGTGTTACAAAAAAGATAAAAAATACTTATAACGTCCTGGTATCTCAGAAGAATAACGAAGAAGCGGCGGTAGCGTAATGGCTAAGGCGTCGGACTTGCGATCGAGTGGTTGAGGGTTCGAACCCCACCCAGTGCACTACCGACGTGAACCCACTCCTAACACAAGCATTTAGCTTAGCTGGAGGGGTTAATAAGAATACTAGTAATGTGTGACCCACGTTACAAGTAGTCTTTCATAAAAAAAAAAAAAAAAACTATAAATTTGCAATTGAAAACACCCCCGACTCGAAAATCACTTCAACGATTAGAAAACAGCAGATACACAGACACACAGACACGTCAAACTTATAACACCCATCTTTTTGCGTCGGGAGTTAAAAAAACTACATTACAAGTACAACACATAGAGAAATTTGGTATTTGAATACTTATTGTGAAGTCTTAGTAAAAGCCTAGTTTAGGCTTAGGCCTGTCACTCTCGAAGCTAGACGTTAGCGTTTGTCGTAATATTAATATAACGAAAAATCATACTAAACTTCAGCGCCATCTAGCACTGACCAACAGAACTAAGTAGTAATTACTGTTTCTGCATCGCGCGATGCAAGTTCTTGCGCTGATTACTAGTATTATGACTTTCTAACATGATCACCTAGCTTAGGCGGAGCTTCCTTTATGTAGAAGAGACATAACATCCATTCTTCTACACGTTATAGCAAAGAAAACTATGCTTCGGAAAAGGCAGCCGGTGGCAGCCTTCCTCTCGCAATCCTTCCTTAAACTGCTTTGTTCTAACATATTGCACAGAGTTGTTTAAACCCAAACTAAGCATGACCTAGAAGAGTGCAAACAGACATAAATTTTGAACCGACCCGGAATCGAACTTGTGACTTCTTACTATGCAGTCGAATGCTCAACCACCGCCCCACAGAATTCGTCAAATACCGACGACAATACAATAGCTACCCATCAATCAGATTGCATGCGTGTCTCCTACCTTAGTTAAAGAAGGGTGGGGAACACCCCCTATTGGGTTAGGACGTAATGTAATCCACTTATACCTTCAATGTGATGATAGGCTTCTCAACCTTGGCCGTACACTTGTTTCTATTTATATAACACTCAGGCTTCGCGTTGGAGTAGATTTTGTCAATAAATATCACCCTGTAATACCCATAATACCCTTTGTCAACTGTACCCTGACCAGTTGAGCAGTTAAGGAGTGAATGCCTACCAAACAGACATTCGGATAACCTCTCTAGTACTGCCTCTGACAAATGACATAACTAGAGATATGTCTAAAGATAACATTCATTCTCTATGATCTACTTGTCTATGCTCGCTAGGTATTTATTAACTGTGGGTGGTCCAATGAGGGATCTTGAATTAAGACCATTATGTGCAATAACACCTTGTTCAAACTGGCGTGTATGGATAAAATGTACTCTGTTCATAATCCTGAAACACATACTGCATTAGAGCATTTTTCGAGCGTTTATATTTCTCTCTGAGTTACTCTACAATCAGGCGTTTGACGAGTGTGCGGATTGAACACAGATTAAAAATAACTATAAATTTAACACACCCCCGACTCAAAAATCCCATCAACGATTACAAAATGCCATACATCATTTTGGAAAAGAGCTGATACTCTTACACTGCTTGACCGATATTAACCAAACATGCTAAAAACCACCGCAAGGAAACTGGCTTTCAAATGAAAAAAACCGCATCGAAATCGGTCCATCCGTTTGAAAGCTACGATGCCACAGACAGACACACACACACAGACATCGACATCAAACTTATAACTCCCCGTCGTTTTTGCGTCGGAGGTTAACAATTACAATTACTGAATCATAGTTTAGTAAACAAAAAAAAATGCGTGAATGGCGAACCGGATTAGAAGACCATTAAGATAAGATCAGACCATCATTAGTAAGCCCAATCTCTCGGACTCGTCAAAACGAATCATATGAGCACAAAGTCGAGGGGTTTACTAGTAGCCACTGAGGCGTTCCACTATCCACCTCCTGGTTTCTTCATCAGATCAGCTCGAGATGCCAAATTATAGTATTGTCATTTAAACTACATACATACATAGTTTCATTTTCATACGACAACATATTAAATAAGTTAAAACTGACTTCTATGAGTTGGTGACCAAGTGAAGCTAACAAGAAGGCGTTAACACTGATCAAGTAATATAAAAATGACTGAAACCCGCCTGGCAAGGAGGTCAGAGAAGTACTAAGACATATGTGGCTCAAGTCATGGAAATATCTGAATATGTTGACTCGAATGGATTGAAGATAGGTAATTGTTAGTGTTGTCCAGCGGAACACCTCCCCGGCCAAGAGTAAACTTACCTTTAGAGGTAAGTTTAGAATGATAGTTGCTGACAAATATGCAACTATTTTGAGGAGGAACGGTTGTGATGTCCCTCCTATGCAGATATCCTAGACCTGTCCCTTTAGTTTCCTAAACGAAACAAACGAACGAGATGGCTATGTTCCGGCTCGAAGGACCATTTATGTACGATTTGCTAAATAATTACTGATTGATAATTCTGATTATTTTAAATGCTATGTTATATTGCTATGTTAAGTCTAAATTAGCCCACACTTCACATTGTCAGTCACTTTGCTGACCAAGCGAAAAGCGATGTTCTTGCGAAGTTGAATAATTATGCTAATCGGCGCGGGAACTGTTGTCGCGATGTAGGATCAGTACTTACTACGTAGTTCGTCTTACCGTTGCTAGATGGCACTGAAATATGTTTTTGTTGTATGTGATTGAAGTTGAACTCATATTTTATATTTTGAATTTTGTCAGAACAACCCTTAATAACAATGATAATGTTTGTCAACAGACGTTGGTGCATGTCGTGTCTCTGGAGCACAGCATCCGTGTTCCTACACCGACTGGTCACAGCGCCGCTGCCTCCAATCACTGGTGAGTAGCTGGAAAGAGAGTAGAACAACTGCTAGCAGATAACGACAGTAACTCAATAATTACAGGGATATTTAACGACCTTGTAGAAGGCCAGGACTTGTGGAAGTTCGAGGATATATCATGCCCTAGTGCACCTCTGTCAGTGTCAATCTGACGGTTTTCTAGTAGCAAGCAGAAGTGTTTAAAGTTTGTTCGTATAGATCCCACTGGTGGTATCAAGAATGCTATCTAGCCGCGTTGTATGCGGCTGTTCACCGCTTCCGGCATATAAATAGACCTTAGATTGATCTAGGGTTTCTCATCCTAACTTTCTTAACTTAATTTTAATAGAATAATTATTATCTGCTAGCAGCATCCCGCAGGTTCACCCGCGTAAGTCCCGATCCCGTGGGAATATCGGGATAAAGTTAGTCCAGGTCTCTAGCTATCTACATACCAAGTTTCATCGCAATCGGTTCAGTGGTTTTTGCGTGAAAGAGTAACAAACATCTATCCATCCATCGATCCAAACTTTCACATTTATAATATTAGTGGGATTACAAACCAGCTGAGCCAACAGACAATATCCTGTCACAGTTTCAATTTTGTTTTAATTTCATGAAAAAAAAACTTCCAGCATTATCCCAATTTCCCCATATTCCGTGTGGGAGAGCCATGCTTCGGCACGAATAGGCCGGCTAGACTGGAGTGATACCACGGCCTCACAGAAAACCGGCGTGGTTATGTTGTGGTTCGCCGAGTGAGTGAGGTTGCCGGAGGTCCTAACCCACCTCTCTACCCCTCTTCCTCCATTCCCCTACTCCTACCTTAAAAGCCGGCAACGCAATTGCGACTCTGGAGTTGCAGGTGCTCATGGGCTACTAGTCACTTACCATCAGGTGACCAGTCTGATCGTTTGCCCCCTATGCCATAAAAAAATCAAACAAAAAATTCCGGGCAACTTTTCAATATTTGTTTTTTCCTAAAAATCTAATTCATACTGTTACTAACTCAGCCATTTGCAAATAACTTATCAACAAACAGCATTTCATTTTTATATATATAGATAAGTATTAATGGAGCTATCTCGCGCCTACATAGAATATACGTACGATCACATAACTCAAATGATGTATCATTTCATCCTACGCTATCGTGAATATGAGACGTTATTGTACGAACTATGCTCGCAAGTAAATGTATATTAATAGGTTCCTACACATAATCTTTCAAATTCAATATTCTTTATTTATTTCCAAATAGGCCTTATATATAAATTTATATAAGTGGTTGCACAAATGTACATTAATAATGAAAAATATGGTGTCTCCACTAAAATTATGTTCGTTTTAGGCTATTTCTAGCAATGTAGTTCCGTACCTTCTGAACTAGTTGAGGCTGTATCTCAGGAGATAACTGTTCATCAGTGCTAATAATATCCTAAATTACAAATTTCATACGTGTGGAGATAGAAATGCGCAAAAACAATATTAGGTAAGTAGTGGTTACACTTATGGTAGGATATAAAATAAATATATAATGAAGTAGATAAAAAAGAGGCTGATTGTGGAACTGCGGAGTGTATCTCGACTGATATCCCAACTGATCTTACTCATCCTCCGAGCCTTTCCCCAAATAATCTGGGGTCGGCTTTCAGTCTAACTACGAAACGGCCGGACTTCGGTATTTCACGTGAAGCGACTACCATCAGACCTCCACAACTCAAGTACTAGGCGATAACGAAGTTTTGTAGTTAGACTAGCCCAATGCCACTGCAGTATGCTGCTCCTGCTGCTGCTGCGAGCTATGTCGGTAACTTTGTTTTTGACTCCTACATAAATACCTCTAATTAGTTTACTTGAAATAAATTATTTTGATTTGACCTGCGTGTTACAGGCGCGTAAAGATGTTGCTGATATATCTTTAAAATACTTTGTTATCATAGTTTATTATATTATAACAATTAGTTTAAAGATAACAATGTATTTGTACGCCATTGTTGCATAGAAGTAGGCATCGGATAGATAATGTATAATCATGGTAATAATAACTTGAGACACCTCACACACGGCCGCCTGATCCCAAACTAGGCAGAGCCTGCACTATGGTACTCAGACTGCTGATAAACATACTTATTTATTACTAAATACATGTAATACATATTATAGTGTGACTCAACTGTTTATCGGCTACACAGACGACGATCCTAAAATGACTACGCTTTTTTGTAACACAATATAGAATGTAGATACATTTATGTTACTGTGAATGTCCAAAGCGCAGTGTATGTTAAGATACACTGGTGTCTGTTAACATCCTCATAGCTAGCTGATGAATGTCCGTTATTTATTCTTTTGGTTACGATTTCTATCATTCACCAGGGAATGTAATCATACACCACGACGACTTGGTGTATCTTCATTATGAGCGACTCTAATACGAAAAATTTAATTTAGAAAAAATTAGTAGGGTAGGGCAATTGAACAAAAATGGCTTGGTTTAGGTTAGGTTAGAATTGCGACCAGAGCGCACGAGCCGAGTGAGCGAAGCGAGCGTACATCTCACAAATTTTTGTCAAACATTAGTGATCCCTCCGTAATACGTTGCAGAACAAAACAGTCAAATGTGAATATACCGTACCGCGTATATTGTAAATCTTGGTGTATGGTAACATTAACCAGTGTATGTTCGATACAAATATATAAAAAATGGTGATTGTCGACATACACCGGTGCATCTTAACATTTACTAATATCGGACATACACAGTAACACATACCTATATGTACATAATTATGAATTTAAATAGGTATATTATAAACATTACAATACATTATACAAACAATAAGTATACCAATTTTATGACAGATTACACAAAAATTATGATAAAAACGAGAAACCTACAGAAGTTCAATGGACGATCTTATCACAGTGTGCGAGCTCTTACAGGAAAGCAATTCAATATATAAATATGTAATATACTCTTTTTATTTATTTATTATTAGCCATGGTCGTCCCACTGCAGGGCAAAGCCCTCCCTACCCTCCTTCCACTGCTCACGGTTTACAGCTTTCTGCCGCCAATCTTCCCAATTGGCATCGAGTTCATCCCGCCATCTCTTTATGGGCCTGTCGCGACGTCGTTTAACGTTGCGTGGGCACCACTCGGTACTGAGTTTTGCCCACAGTTGATCCGGCATGCGGCAGATGTGACCAGCCTTATGGCCAACGTCGGCGATCTGAGTTTTGTAATATACTAGCTTTGTAGAAAACACAATGTTTTATGTATATGCTATCATAATTAATCTTAGGTTCAGATTTCCCAGCGACAGCAAATATATCTGCTTATTTAATAAAAATCGAATATCCATGACTGACTGAAACAATCTAAAACTGTCGGATAATCCGAAATAATTTGATATCCGTAACCGTGTATTCAAATATCCGTATAATTCTTTAAAAAAAACCGACTTCAAATATAAAACTATTCTATAAAAGACTTATATGGTTTTCTCATGGATGCCATTGTCAGAACTGGACCAAATTGGGACCACGTGGGAAGCACTAGCTTTCAAATAAAAAAAGAATCATCAAAATCGGTTCACCCTGTCGAAAGTTCTGAGGTAACAAACATAAAAAAAATACAGTCGAATTGAGAACCTCCTTTTTTGGAGTCGGTTACTAAATATCCGTATCCAGGTCTGAAATTAATATTAATTTTAAAAACATATGTATGTTACGGATATCCGTAACATACCTTGCCAGTACCAGACACTTCATGGACAAAGAACCTGTCCATCCCTGACTATTTCTCTACTATATCCGCTACGAATCACATAATATCGTGGATAAACATTTTGAGTATTAGCTAGAAGGACCAACTTGCCTCCAACAAAAAGAAGAACAAAAGTCCAAAAACAATTTCTACATTACGTTGGCGTTCAGTTAACATACATTCATACATTCACATCTGAATCTCGGAAAGAGAGGCAGAACCGTACCAAACAGCCACATTTTGACGTGATGCAAGCAAGCCTATTGTCGTCAACCGGGCACTTGTTAATTAAAGTTGGGAAAATTAGGAGTACATTGAAAATAAATATTGGTAAGAACAGAAGGCAATGGACGAAAAGTGATAAACAATCGCTCGAGGAGCCAGCCAGGGTCGCCTCTAACATATATTCTATTAAATGATTCATTATTTATTGAAAACAAATAATGTTTCATTTACTTATCATACTGGACTTATGAGTCATGACTGTCGATACAAAGGTTTGCTTTGAGCTAGCTCCTTAAGTGAGCTGGTGAAGTAACATTGAACTTTTCTTTGCATAATTTGATTATAACGAAGCCATACCTTTCATATAAAAAATTCATCACGCATCTGACATTGGCAGTATTGTGACGTCGCCAATACTTGTCCTTTTAGTCCAGGGCCGAACATATTTTAGAGAGAAAAAAATGATTAAAACGAGGAAAACTAAAATATGTTTTTTTCAAAATGGATTTTTGACTTAGAAAATTTGGCTTTTTTTCAATGTAACTCGTAAATAATATAAAAATGAATATCTCGCTTCAAAAATTACTGCTTATTTAACACGTGAAAATCTATATTTTGAGTAATTTTAATTTAAATAGAATCATTTTTGTTGGAGAAAAAATCGGCTTTTTGCGTTTTTCTCCATAAATTTGAGGTTATGTTAGAAATTGATGGATACCAAAGTTGTAGATATTTTAATTATCTACAACTTTCACGTTTAACTTTGCCCGATAGGAGGTGTAGTCGAGTCGTTGGAAATCGTAAAAATCATTATTGACCCCTCAAAACGACTACCCTACCCCCCACCCCTCTTCCGGTACTTTCAACTGGTTCTCTCCATTTTTTCATTTACTTACAATTTATACTACATTTTTAAAGTTAAAACGAAATTACTATTTATGCGTCACTTTAATTCATAATCAAAATTACTATGAAAATATGTCATAAATAAATCTCTCATTTCTACTTTTAGCTTCCAAGCAGACATCGAAGCAGCGCCAAGCTGGCACTGACCACCTTCACCCGGAGCCGAAGGTGGAATGTGTTGTCTTACATACTCCGGCGACTCCTACCCTCGATGTCATATTTGTCCATGGGCTTTATGGTAAGAGGAGTCTCCGTTCTATTCTTCGTTTTTCATATGTTACTGGACACCCGTGATAAAGGTATGACGCTCCGTTACAAAGCACAATATGAAAAAAAGTTTAAACTGCAAAATAAATTTGATGATACAACTTCCCGAAGTATGCGGTTCTTCACAGAGAGGATTTAACAGATTCTTTTTTATGATAACTGGTCACCATAAGGTGGGAAATTCGTTGGGAATATAAAATATAAGATCCAAATAGAGAGTATAACGCTTGACCAGGTTTGAACTTACGGCTTTTTCTGGCTGCCGAACCTGTGGAGGAAATATCATTCGGGTTTTCAGGGTCTACAGGATTACATATTTATTTTTTCAATAGTAAATGTATAGATATAGTTCTTAGTAATTAAAGATATTAGGTTATAAACGTGTGTGTTTCGGGGAAGCCCGACGAATGTTGATCAGGGGCCCTTTGTCAGCAGACTGCAGCCACCTGTCGTCAGTTTCAGACACTATACTATAGTGATTACGTATGATGAAAATGAAATGAAAATGTTTTATTTCAGTAACTTATTACACATTTATCAAAATTGCTGAGACCTCCTGTTAAGTAGGAAAAACTTGATATATATAAGTATAAATTATGAGCGTGCGGAGCAAGGCGTTTCCGTTGCATCTTGTGTTGAGGAGTTGTACTCAAAAAAACTTCCGAGCAGAAACCAAACGCCTATGAAAAAGAAAGATATTCCTTTTCATCATAGAAGTTAGCCATTCATTTAAAGTATCATTGTATTTCTCTTCAATTCCAGGCTCCCTGGGCAACACCTGGCGTCAGGGTGACTGGAGATCAAAGTACAAACTAGACCCCACAAAAGTGTCCTTGAGGAACCACACGTCTAACGCATGCAACTGTAAAAGAAATCAAGAACAAGCCTACAACAACATACATTTCGAATACGAAACTAATCTAAATGAAACAGAAATAAATGAAACGGATTCATTTAAACAATTCAATGGCTGTCTAAAAAAAATCCTTCCACACGAAAATTCACTGATAACTGAAAAATTTTACAATAACACATTTTTAAATGTAAATAATTATGATACTCAAGCTAAATTCGTTACAGAATTATTTAAGAATAACTGCAATAAAAACTGTGATTTTAATATAGACACATATAAATATAATTTATATGAAAATATTAATAAATGTAACGGTATCAACAAGTGTAAATGTAAAATAAATGAAAATTGTAAATTAAATGAGTGTAATTGTAAAATAAATGATGAATTTAAATTGAATAAGTGTGACGTAGGCTGTGGGTGCATTTGTGACGACTGTTACTCCTCGTGTTGGCCAAAAGACTGGATAAAGGAAGACTTTCCAGGCGCTCGAGTGATTTCTATAAACTATACGAGTGACCCTTACCTTTGGAGACCACTTTGGATCAAAGGCAGTAAGAGGTAAGATTTGCTTTACAATTTAGATTTTCAACTTATACCTAAGAGCACACAATAAATACAATTAATAAAAGTTTGAATAAATAATCTTACTAATATTATAAACGCGAAAGTTTGTGAGGATGTATGGATGGATGTTTTTAGGATTCCGTACCAGTGGCGTAACAATAGGCAGAGCGGGCAAAATGCCACAAGCCCATGGACCTAGGGGGCCCCCGGTCCCGACCTAAAGGCAGTAAGCACACGAGGCACGAAGTGTGAACTTGTGCCTATCTGATGAATTGCCACGGGCCTCAGATGGTATAGTTAAGCCACTGTTCCGTACCCCAAGGATAACCAACGGGACCCTATTACTAAGCCTCCGCTGTCCGTCCGTCTGTCTGTCAGCGGGCTATATCTCATGATCCGTAATAGGTAGACAGTTGAAATTTTCACAGAATGTGTATTTCTGTTGCCACTATAACAACTAATAATAAAAATAAATTAAAAATACATTTTTACCTACATAGTATGAAATCTTGTACGTTGGTTTGAAACCCTTCATTCGCGAGTCAAATTCGCCCTTGGGCGGTTTTTTTGTTTATTTCACGCATAAATGGGTGAACGTATTTGGATGAAATTTGCCACACAGATAGTTTTTGTCCTGGCTTTTTATATAAATGTAAATAACATAATGTGATATGTAATTATTAATCAATTAAATATTCAAGATATTTATATTCAAATAGAGGAAAAATATGACTATTAATTTTGTATATCTATGAAAAATCAAGAATTTATTCAATGTATGTTATTTTTGTGTTATTTATTTCATTATTTTATACAATTTTTTTTTATTTTTTAAATATACTCATGTAAACTAAAGAAATCCTGATACACCATAATCACAAATATAAAATAACAAATAAAGTTTTATAATTATTTATTCACAAACAAAATACTGGTCTTAATTTTAACTACGTATGTATATACACATGTACATATATTTATTATGACTCAATATGTACATATTAACATATTATATGTATATTAACAACACGTGGTTTTACATTGTGGTTACACGTGGGTACATTGTCGCGCTCAACATACGTCGTAAGTTAAATATATACTGTGATCTGTATTCACAAACGTGACAAAATAATTACGGCTATAAAGAAATTATTACAGGTGATTGTCAAGAAAGGTATTTATTTATTTAAGATGTAGGCAATGAACGTTACATGTCGACCGTATACCGGCATTACGTCCACATAAAAAAAAATACAAATAAAAAGTTTAAAAAAATTAGGCCACATCGGGGTCGAACACGAAAGGTTCTGTACCATCGTACAAGATATAACAAAAACACTTTTTTTGTCATTCGACATACCCCCTCACCCCCTCACCGGAACCACCGGTGAGGTGGTGTGTCGAAATCGAACCGACTAAAACCACACGGTGTTCCGTCCGACTCGGGTATACCCTAGGAAGGAAGTCTCCGAGAACCCCGGCAGACCTTGGCCGCCTCTTAAACAAAAGGCAGCCACGCCCTTGAGTGCGGAGGGCCTTGCCCCCCTTCCGGTTTAACAACAAAACAAAAACGCCTGAAAAATCACGTTTTTTGTTGATACATATTTATGTAGTCACGCCTATATCCCGAATTTAGAAGTCGAATTTTATCGGAGACCCAAAACCCTTCCCTCCCCCCTTGTCTCCCTCTTCCACCTTTCGCCTACTCCTACCTTAAAAGTCGGTAAAACACTTGTGACTCTTGAGTTGCAGGTGCCCAAGGGCGGCAGTAGTCAAATGAATACCGCCGCCGTAAATACCAAACTGGTTTTTGCCTTGAAGTCCGAGCCAGTCATGGGAGAGCCATGCTTCGGCAGGCAGGAATGGGCTGGCTCGACCGGAGTGATACCACGGCCTCACAGAAAACCGGCCGTGAAGAAATGATTTCGTTGTGTTTTGTCTAGTGAGTGATGTTACCGGAGGCCCCTAACCCCCCTCCTCCCTTTCCCCTATTCTATCTGAAAGGACGGCAATGCACTTGTGTGTTTAAGTTGCAGGTGTCCATAGGCGACGGTAGACACTTGCCATTAGGTGACCCGTCTGTCCATTTGCCCCCTACCCCATAAAAAATCCCTCTAACATATTTTTTACATAACAATATAATTTCAGACTTCGTCTCCACGAAAGAGCAGAACAAATGATCGAACAGCTACTAGATCTAGGAGTGGGAAAGAGACCGATAATATGGGTCGGACATTCCAAGGGTGGGCTATTTATTAAGCAAATTTATTGTCAAGGTAATTAATAATAAGCATAAATATGAACCGACATTATATGAACGCAATATAAATAGAAAATATTTTTTTACAGCCTACGAAGCCTATATGAAAATTAATAAAAATACAAATGAAAACATAGTTAAAAACATAGAAGACCAAAGCAGTGAGAGTCATATTTTAGATAATAATTACAATAATAATAAAGAAATCAATGAAATAAATATTGATAATGTTCTTGAAACAGTTGATAGAAATAATAAATTACTCAAAAGCACTGAAGACGATACAAAAACCACGAATAACAATCATTACTTGACGAACAACGAAGTTTTTATAGATACTACAAAAAATTTACAATACACGGACATAAATTTAAATAATTTTAGTGATATTGAAATGTTTGGCTGTGGGGACAGTGATGAAGTATTAGATGATAAAGAATTTATAGACATAAGCATACACAATGTCAACGAAACATCTGATTCTGAATCGAGCGAAGAAAGGAATGATAGTGATACACTAACTATGTCTTCAAATGATAAAGGTAAGGGTTTTATCAAATAATAATAATCTGTAGCACATCACACAGGAGTACATCATAGGAGTATCTATCTTCGTGAATCCCTTCAACGATTAGAAAAGAGCTGATGATTTTCGAACGGTTGGACAGATTTTCTTGAATTATATCTAAGAACAATCTCGATCAAGTCACCTAAACGCACTTAAATCGGTCCATTCGTCTGGGAGCTATGATGCCACAAACAGAAACACAGACACGTACACAGACAGGTGAAATTCATAACCCCTCTTTTTGCGTCGGGGGTGTGCTAATATATACATTTGTGGTCTAAAATCATATTAAATCGAAAGTAAATTGTAAAAATTAAGTGGCAACACTTACTTCTGACCCTACTTGAAAAAAAAACTACTCTCATTAATAAAGTGCTATACTTTCTAGAAGACATGGAAGCTCTAGAGACTAGATCGTCTCTGTGGCAACAGAGTGCCGGTTTTATGTTCTACTCCGTCCCTCACAGAGGATCGCCCCTCGCTGCTATTAAGACTCCCATCACTTCGAGGAGTATTGAGCTTTTGGAGATCAGCAAGGGTAAGTCTGCACAATAACTAATTCTGAGACAGAGAGAAGAAGAAGAGAGAAAGAGAGAGAGAAATAGCCAATCCAGCAATAATAAAGCATAGAGTATTGCCACTAAAATTTTGTAATACAATCTCAATTTCTTCTTGTCTCGGTACTCCTAATCTCAGAAGAATCGAAGGAAGAAGGAGAATTCGAATGAGCTTTGTGGTAATTTTAATGTTCCGACATATTCATCAGTATCTTGCGAAGACAAGCCAAAGTTCTTCGTTACTACAGACCTCTTTACGGTAACAGTTGTACCGCAGGCAGTCCGGCATGGTCATTCATCATGGAAGAAAGATTTTCCCTTGGTACTGCATGACACATTAAACTTTCTTGTTGCCAGAATAAAATGACAATTTCATTTGCTCAGACTGTCAGCTGGTGTTGGAGCTGCACGACCGCTGGCTGGTGGCCACGCGCCCCTCACGACCCATCGTGAGGAGCCTAGTGGAGACCTGCCGGACCCTCATGTCTGTGCTGTGGCTCAGGATCGTCAGCGTTGACTCCGCTGGTGAGAACTTTTAATTAACTTCCAGGTCTATTTCCTACTAGGTAAGCATGCTCCAGGATTACCAGGAATAGCAACAGAAGACTTCTTTTAAGTCGTATTAATAACATAGTGCTCTATCCCCTCATGGGTAAAGGCGTATCCATTAATGACCCCTCCTCCCACCTTGGAGAGATTAAATGCGAACTCCAGGTCCCTCTAAAGTTATTTTCCATAGAGCTGAAAACTCATATAACCTTAAGTTGTAATAATGTTGCCCCCCTTAGTTAAAATTAGCGTTTATTGGAACCTCGCCCCCCCCGCCTCCCTCCCCAATTTTGAGCTACATAAATAATTTCTAAGGATACCAAAAGTCTATGGGGAGAAGACAGGATAGCGTACAAGGTACCATCCGTGGGCTGACGCTAGATGTACCGTTGAGGACATACCATCGAGCACCGACGGCTCCCTCACTTCAGGAGCAATATGGCACACCACTTGGTTTAAGTCTAACATATGCCCTTATCAATAGCCCGGTAGGCATCAACCATGAGGGGTTCCACACAAAAAAAAAACCCTGGTGATGCCAGTTTAATAGAACTGATTACCACCAGACCCCGAGAGAACCTCGGAAAAGCACATTAATGTTATGTATTCTTCTAGATGCTGGTGTGGGCTCCCTCCACGGCGTGTCCGTGGACCACCGGGAGATCTGCAAGCCTTCCAGCAGGAGCTGTCTGCTGTACACAGAGCTCACCGACACGATACAGGACGCGCTCAACAAGTGCCAATGTCGGACGATCCCCTCATAAACACGAACACAACGAACAATAGTGCGTTATAAAACTTTGAAGACGTTGTAAAAAAAACATTTTATAAGTATAGATATACGCATAGATAACAGGTTGTAAAGGAGAAGCTAAGGCGAAGGACTTGTGGTTAAGGGTTGTGGGTTCGAGCCCCACCCGGAGGGTTAACGAATATACTAGTGACGTGTGAGCCACGTTATTAGTACCTAAGTAGTATTTATAAAATAAATATGTGTAAAAAATGCCGAATTATTGCTTGTGATAATAAAACCAGTCTCTGTTAACTAAGTCCATGCTGGCATCTGACGTCACACGCCAGTACATATGTATTACCTTAGAGAAACTACTTATAGATATAACATGAGCGTGGTTAATCGTGACACAATATATAACCTAAAATTTATACTACGATGGTAAATAAATATAAGAAAACAATAAATCAATAAAATAAAGACAGGATATTGTTATTAATCTTTATTGCACCTACAATAATATAGTTAGTTCTATTTTTGGATGTTGTCTGAGCTTACCTCGAAGGCGTGATTTGAAATATGTATGTAATAATGTATTTCGTGTTATTATTTAGGGACAAAAAAGGACTAAATTTGATTTAAAAAATGAGACATTTAGAGTAAATTTGTTTTTCTTAGTAATATTAGTAGTTATAACTGTTGCATCTTGAGGCTCTAGGAATAAAGTCTCCGAAACTGTTGAGCACGGCGCTGTATTCAGTATTATTTGTTTGCATCTGTTGTCGTGCTCAGCAGTTTTGGAGACTGACTTGACTTCTACAAAACATTCTTAAAGAAAGCTCTACTCCCACATTAAAGGCCGGCAACGCATTTGTGACTCTTGAGTTGCAGGTGTCCATGGGCGGCGGTAGTCACTTACCATCAGGTGACCCGTCTGCTCGTTTGCCCAATTGTCCCATAAAAAAATCAACTATTTGTCTTTGAAAGATCGAATGATTTTTTTGGATTAATTTTAATATTTGACGTAAATCTCGCGTACACAATCTTTCAGACAATATACCCTTTAAAACCCGGGCATTACTTAAGTTTCTCTAAATTGGCAAAATTAACCACAAGCTGGCAACACTCCTGAATGCTACTTAGCAGGGGCGCAACAACTTAGCTTGTTACAATTTATTTTTATTCATATTTTTATTAAAACTTTCCGACTGACTCCTCGGTGCATCGCCTTCTGGGTTATGTGGGGATATTTGCGCACCCTCGAAGGGGGTGTCCACAGGTTTTTAGGGAGTGTTCGGACACCCTTGACACGCCCCATTGTTGCGCCCCTGTTACTTAAAAAAGGTAGTATAGAAAGGCACTTCAAATCGCTTGTGGCTACAAATTAAATCATTTGTTAAATTCATTTTATTTTGTTATTACATGTTTCAATATCTTGTTAAATGTTAATCAGTTATTTATTTGTTGTCATGTCTCTTATTTCCGATGAAATAAACAGTGCAATAAATGTTACTTTGTGACAATAGTGTATTTTTTAATTTTGTATTTATGTGTGGCTAATTTGACTACAAAAATACTTTGTGATTGATTTTCCTGTAGTAATAGCTCAATAATTTATAATGCTATATTACTAGCTGTATCTTACATATTAGCGAATTTATCAGAAGAAGTTTGCCGCAGTTTTTTCCCACATTTATAGTCACTGTTCCGCTCCTAAATGTAGCAGCGTGATGAAAAGTTGTGCTATCGAATACAAAGTTGTTTCAAATGGGACTGCTAGTTTCAAAGATTACCTTCTAAAGCTTGAGTAGCTCTAATATTTGCAGTTATATTTCTATATATCAGACCAAAAAAAAAATCTCGCTAATTCGTTTATAGCAGTCATGGTATGCCGTCTGCAGTGTTGCCTTTGTGGCAATCAGCGCCATCTAGCGAATACAAGCTGAACTACGTAGTAACTACTGATCCTGCATCGCGCAATGAAAGTTCAAGACCATGACAAGTCATCATAAGCTAAAGAGTTTGTTTGGTTGAACGCGCTAATCTCAGGAACTAACGGTTCAAATTGAAAAATTATTTTAGTATTGGATAGCCCATTTATCGAGGAAGGCTATATAATATCACGCTACAACGAAAAAGCTAGTATTTTATATACTGGACTGCAGCTTCATGTTACGAAATTTTAGAAAATGCATAGGTATAAAGAATTCTCTTTGCTTATATATAGATATCATTCCCAACATCAAGTGAGGTCGTGGCCCACCAAGCACTCACTTAGCTTGGTGGGAGGATCTTCCCTCTGTCCTTTCTTATCTTCGTCGTTTACTAAACCAATAAGCTTTATACCTTATTAATTTGATATTTATAACGTGACAGGATATGTTGGCTTTTAAGCAAAGCTGGTGAATTTGTGCAAACAGTAACATAACGCAAGAGTGTACGTAAATAATAAAAGAATTAAAATTTAAAGAAATAGGCATGACTTCTATCAGTATAATAAATTAAGTTAAAATTTATTGTATCAATAAATAATATAAGTTTTGTGCCAAAATAATAAATTTGTTTTATTAACACCTTAATTAAAAACTTTTTTTGCACGTATAAATTAAAATTACAAAGGGCCCTACTGCACAGACAAACTTTCTTGCTGGATTTCTCCTGTTCTGTTAAAGATCCCTTGGAGTTAATACATGAATCGAGAGGTACATTGGCACAAGTTACGATCAGTATTATTTTTATGTATTCAGAGCGTAATACAACCGCGGGCCCCGCTGGATGAATCAGGCGATTTATTGTAATTTCTATCAAAATAGTCGAGGTACATTGGATCTTGTTAATAAATTCGTGAGGTTCATTAAACAAACAGCATTGCCACTAGTTTTTTCGGTCTAGCTCGAGTGGCCCCGGTAGTACGGTACTCCGCTCTCTCCCACACTTCTTTGGTGGACATCACATCATCGCAGAGGCAACGGCGACTCATGTGCTCTCGCTCCGGACCATGGACAGAACTACGGTTGGAAGCGAGAGACTACCCGCAGTACCAACAAGTAACCAGACGGACTCTATCTACACTCCACGAGATTAAAGAACCCCCGTCGTAAAATACTCCGTTGTACGTCTTCAATTAATACAGTTTAACTGTAAACTATGTACTAGTGCCGGCAAAGATCACCTGGAGACATCCATCATGATGCGTTATCTCATCTTTGAGTTAAGATTTTTTTTTTGTTTTGATTTCTTTCTACAATAACCAAACAAATATATTATGTAGTCATAAAGAATACCTTCACTAGTTTGTTTAATTAAGAACACTGTAAATGATTAAAAAACCCAACAAAATACGTTAATTTGAGCGAGTACCCTCATAAAAAAAATTGGCAGTCATGGGACTGCCGACAAAAGTGAAACCTTAAACGAAACGACGAACTTAAAAAGTCACATTGACAGGTTGGTGACATCTCTCTCCCTCTTCGTCTCCCAGTCTCAGCCCCTCTCCATGTCTCTCTGACGCTGTACATGTAAATATTATATTTATATGTACAGACGGAGGCGAGTTTATTATAAACTCGCCTCCGTCTTACGAATTTGCAATCTCGTCATAAAAAATATTTTTTTTAAATATAGGACACATTTTTCATACATTTTCGATCAGGGTCACGTGACCCTGACGCGAGTTAAACATTTTTTACCCATCCTAAAAAGTGCTCAATGCCGCAAAAGAAGTTTTCACTTCAATAAAAAAGCTAACACAAATTCTAAGGATTTATTTTTCACTTAAGTTTCAATTTAAACCAACAGTATATATGTATATATATATATATGTATATATATATATATTATTTTGACATATTACAAATAATTCACACAAGTATCTTCGAAGGGAACATGAGAGACTACAATATATTATGTGTCAATGAAGTTGTATGATAAATAAATAGTTTACTGTACGGACAATAATAAAACATTCACTTACCAAATATTTATTAAACATATTGTTGATTTACAATAAAACATCCATTGGTTGGTATTAAATATATAAAATCCAGTTTGTATTAAATTACTGCAGGTATAGTGTAACTGTACCGCGCCT
Source organism: Euplagia quadripunctaria (assembly GCA_963859945.1). Classification (NCBI taxonomy): domain Eukaryota; kingdom Metazoa; phylum Arthropoda; class Insecta; order Lepidoptera; family Erebidae; genus Euplagia; species Euplagia quadripunctaria. The sequence goes on from OY982586.1 coordinate 13,080,794, forward strand.
CAGCGAAAGGCGAGTGAAGGGACAGACATCTAACGCTTTTAATATTTTATCAATATCGATAAAAACCCAGCTTAGGGGCAATATGGGCAAATACTCAAACGACACTTACGTATCAGATGGTAAGTACTCATGGTGTCCATATTAAAGTGTACACGAAAGAAAGATTTAAAGTCATCTTAAAATTGAGTAGCTTTTATTATTTATCGTTTAGAAGATTGTTACAGTTAGTACCAACATTATCACTAAATATATACTGTCTTTTAATATTTAAAGCCACAGTAAAGTAATTGCTAATTTCGAGCCTCACTCAGTACAATACCGACGTGAATCTAATTTTATTTTGATGTTAAGAAGAAAAAGCATAATTTGTCTGTATAAAATATGGATGCAAATGTTCCTGTCGCCTCATCTTCCCCGAGCCGCGGTGGCTACAGTTCACACAAACAGTGGACGCGGCGCACGTCACCTACGTTAGCTCCACATAGTTTAATCAAAACATGTAACTACTCAATTCCACACAATACAAACATTTATGTCATGAACAAATAACATACAAAAATAAACAATATTTTGGAATCATTCTTATGTCTAGTAAAGTAAACTTTTCACCGCCTACTAATGATATTAAAATAAACATAACATTCAATCAACGAATATTTTATAAATTATTATAATTTGCTTGTGTTAAACTGCGGGGATGAAACTATCGATAATTTCGTTATCGATAGTCACAACATCATTATTATAATTCTTGTTGATTGTTACCACTATCAATAAAGACGAGTATCTTCATATATAAATAGAATTACCATAATGAAACAGTTCTGTTTCATTTAATGATTTCAATATCAGATGACCTTTAAAATATATGATATCCGTGGCTGGCGTGAATATGTTGACATGTCTAAAATTGCTATTTTTCAGGGTGGCCATTTTAAAGTTTTAAGGTTATATGTATATTTTGAGATTTCAAGTAACGAATATTATTTTGGTGACCGAGTGTAAGTTGATATAAGGAAATATCAATGTTCATTCACAAAATCATGTGAATCGTTAATTTGACATGAGGTTTTGTCAAGTTAGACACGTTAAAATGCGAAATGCCAAATGTTTCCAAAGTCGATTTCTCCAAAATTTATGTATATTTGAACTTGTAAAATTTTTTCAGATGAATTCCTAATGCGTAGGAGGTACTGCGCCAATAAAAAAAAACATGCAAGTCGACATGTCAATGTGTTCACGCCAGCCACGGATATATTCCGATTGAGTCGAACGATCGATAATATCGATGCTGGTGGCATATCGATAATCTATTACTGATAAAGTACTGGTATTTAATCATTTGTCATTTTATATCGGTTCTGTTATTTGATAACTATCGTTGTACAAATACTGTCTATCTTCTCAAAACTGTCAATACTATCGACATATAAAAAAACGGCCCCTTATAATGGATATTGACAATATAAATAACAAATATGTTTGTAGAATATTATCGCTCCTTAGGTACTATTTCTTTAGTCAAATATCGATATCAATTTCAAACAACATACAACACTGTCAATAAATTTACCACACGATAACTAACTTTATTTTTAGGCGCCCATTAGACGCTCATGCAAACGTCAATCATTACCAAAAGTCATGATTGAAGGATGTTCGTTGGTGATTGATGAAATAATATCGACATTAAAATGTCATCAGGCAACCGTCAATCACTGAATTAGACAATAGGTTACTCGTCAATCACCGTTTTGATTGTGGCAAAACTGACAGCAAAACCTACCGTGTAATGGGCTCCTAAGGCATGTACTACAATGTACTATGGTGGTACGGATGTTACCAGAGATATCGACACGACCACAGATTACAGCACTTTATATAACAAATTGCCTAGCCTCCCTTAATCATTTAAGTCGTTGACTGAATATTATGATTGTATTAACTTTCACATTTGTACTTAAAACTAAACCAAATATTTATTACAAAATAAAAACCTTTGTAACGATGAGCAATTGTATGTATAAGAGATGATTAATTATTTATTGTAAACAACAACCGGTCAGCGCCATCTGTTGAACTGTGTCGCGATTACAAAGATATACTAACGCCCTCTTGTATTTAATTACAGAACTATGGGATTCCAAACTTTAGAATGGGCGGCAACGTATACAAATTCTATCAAATAATTTCTTTAGTATAATTTATACTCGTAAATAAATGACTTATACTATATTTATGGAAAAGCTGATAAAGAGATATTTTTTAAATCTATTAAGATCGTGGTTACTGCGCTTACGGGCAATGAACCATTTCTTGATGGTTGATGTAATTATTTTCTTCAATTTATTGGAAAGTATTTTTTTTTATTTGCTATTATTATGGTATTTTGTTATTGCATGTGGTACTGCAATTTAAAAATATATACAAATAATTTAATAGACCAAGCGAAGACTGTACACGACAATACTACAAAACACATAAATACAATAAAAATAACAATTAAAAATGCCTTTAGAAACTTGAATGTCACACATAAGAGATAAAAAGGTACACATTACCTGTTCGCACGAAAAACACGCTCCTAAGAAATATAACATTGAATTTATTTCTATAAATAACATCGCCTGTCACTGACAGGGATGTCATGGCATCGTTCGGTCGCTATACCAGTTGTTGACAGGTTTAATAATGTCAGTTGTCACAACAAAGATCACTGTCAGTAATTTGATATTAAATCTTAAACTACCCTCAAAATTTAACATGTAATTGCTCATAGTTTTACAATACATATTTATATTAGACATAAACTTCTGCTACCAAGGTTGGTTTGTACCAACCGCGTGGTATTCGACGCTATTGCAATGATCTTCTACCAAAGCGTTCTATCTCGTTCCCCCTATACAACTTGAGAGAGATAGACTATTTTAGTTGAAGACCTCGGACGTACATATACAAAGCCTACCAATAAAAATAATATGTTACAGCGATACTAACGACATCTCTCGACAATATAATGAAATAAATATATAACGAAATACTGTTTCTTATTTTACAAGTAATAAAGTTTAAAAAGCTTTGATAGAAATCATTTATTTGTATTAAATGCAGGGCTGTGGTGGGGAAATCCAGGGATATTAAAATTTATATTAAAATTCGCATTAATTAAAACTTTTAATCTTACATAAATAATTAGATAAATATGGATAAAAATACACTTATTAAATATAAACCTTGAATAAAATATTTTAAAATCCACCAGCACACATGAATAACCAGTGATGGCGACCCATCTCGACTGTGAAAATTCCAATTGTGCGATGCAGGTTTTTTTTTTTATAAGTCCAAATTAGATACGCATATCTCACTGGAGTTATTCTCTGTGTACAGTAACAACAAACAAAAAACAAGAGACGAAAATTGTCAATTTGAAGCAGATATTTTGGGAAGTTTAATAATTTAAGCTGTGTTTTAATAATTAGGTTTAAAAGTGTCAAAGCTTATGTACCAGTGCAATAGACTATTATTATTATCGCTACTGACTAGTGAATAACAAATTAATTATTAAGTTGTATTTATTTATTTTTTATTAAAAAAAATGTTGTAAATAAATCAAAACTAAGGGGCATCCATTAACTACTTAAGCAGCATCCAATAAAATCTCATCAAATGCCATTATAACTGAGGATCAAAATATTAGTTGTTGTATTCTTTTTCAGCTTTATAATAATCAATTTAATAATTTAACCACTATAGCTTACATTTCACCAAGAGGGGAGGGAGAGGTGCAAATCAAAAGGAAAACAGTTACGTCATTAATGGATGATCCCTTATATGAATAATTTAAAATATTAAAAAATATTGTTTGGTAGTATTTTGAGAATCTAAAAGTCTTTTAATATAAATCGTTTATACTGAATTAAGAATTGATATAAGAATTGAATAAATCTTCTCCAATGAACATGACGTAGATAAGACAAAACTTCACTTAAAACGAAAATACTGAAGAACAGAGATATTGACACTCCACTCTCTCTCATTACTTATCAATAAGCGTGAATGAGATGCATGTATATGCAGTAAGCTAGTTTAATTATTAAGATTTAAGAAACAATCACCCTAATAATTTTTAACTGACTAAAGGGAAGGTAATTCATTTGCGCTGCAATTTTTGTTTCGTTTTTATGACCACCCTTTTTTATTAGTGCAAAGTGGTCCCATTTTTTTCCACGCGGTTTTAGTTATTTTTATAAGCGCTAAAGCGTTTTGTTTTCAAACCAATGACCATCACAGCGTTACACCATACTAAAAGTTGACACAGGTACGATTTTAGCCTTCTTAAATTAAATAAATTGACATTTAATTGACAGACGCGTCAAAATACCAAGTGTCAACTCTTGTTGAAGATCAAACAGTACAAACTATGTTTGTTAGATGGCGTTGGTGCGTTATTACTTTGAAGTGAACCTCACAGGACGTCGCGCGCCCCCTGGTGGGTTAACAAGTCTCTATGTTAATGACTAGTACCATCAAATAGAGGTGGGAATGTTCCATCATATTCAAACAGTTTTAAACTATTTTATCCGATCATTAATGTGTAATAATCTTAAAAGTAATGTGCTTTTTACTTTACTTTGTGCATTTGCAGCCTGATTCGGAGTATTTCTTGAGTTTTTATTTATATTTGCCATAATATTTACATTATTATTTCCATTAGGTGAATCATTAAGGCATTTGTTGGTATCATTTTTCTTGTTTTCATTAAAAACAATGCTGTGAGAATCAGGATTACTATTAATAACTTTAAAATCTGGAACATTATCAGTGCCAAGTTGAACATTTAAACCTAAATTGTGTTTATCTATATCTCTAAGTCTACTTAAGTATAAGTTAAATTTATTAATATTTGGTCTCGATCGACTCTTGTCTTCTTTTGCTTCTCTGGTCGAGTTCTCAATCCCTCTGTTGCTATGCTCTAGATCTCTTAATTCTTGTTCTAAAGTATTTATATTTATATTGTTACATCCTAGCTTAGACGTTGACTTTATGAGATCATCATTACCGCCACCAGTTTTTCTATCTTTGGTGTCTAAATACTTTTCATTCCTAATACTTTTAACATCAACATCAGATTCTGTGCAGCTAGATTTTATATTACCAGGATCAAATAAATTATTATCCCATGATGTGCATTCATTAACCAATGTGCGTTTGGACTGAAGACATCCTACGTTATCATCGTCTAAGTTCATATTTTCTAAAAATTCCTTTATTTCTATCAACAATTTGTTTTTAACACTTTTCTCTTGTATTTTTATGCGTTCATCGTCACTTTCTTCATCATCTATATTACGACTATTATTTTGGAGACCTATACTATTATTATCATTATTAATACTATTAGGATGACCTATATCTAAATTGTTAACAAAGTTCGCTTTGCTGTGTAACAATATATTTAATCGCCCACGACCTCGGCCAAGACTACTGTTAATACTATTGGTTAGCTTACTTACTAAATGACTATTGTTTACTAAGCTTTGGTTGTTACTAGAAATATTTGACTCTATTTTACTAAATTCATCATCACTTTGAGGTGTATCAGCCCGTATATTAGTAACCATCTTACGGTCGTATTTAGTAATACTTTTAGTATTTTTGACTGTATTTGAATTATTCTTAGCATTAGAGTTATTTATAGCGTGACTTAAATGGCTAATTTTATTATCGTAAGGAAGTTGTGCTGAATTTCGAATGAATGTGCTCACTTTTAATTTATTACTAAGATTGTTTATTTCTATTTTGTTATCTGGTGCACTTATAACTTTTATATCATATTTATTTTCATCTGTGTTTAATTTATTTTTAATTACATGGTCACCGAATAATCTAGAATAACTTATTGTTCCTTCAGCGTTTGAGTTTCTCGTTGTGTCGTCGTCTTCTGTGTTATTATCAAACAAATTTCTAATATTAAAAGATTTTGTTTGTTCATCATATAAATAATTATCAATATCATTACATCTATTATCATTATAAGTAGTGGGCCTTCTGTCTCTACTATACGTATGGTAAAAATCATCATCACTTTTCCCACTTTCATTCCCACGTTGCCCACATAAAAACCTAGTTTGTTTACTATCATACTGACATTGCCCAGACCTCCCCACCACGTTTGCCATCGAGTCCCACGCGTGGTGATACACACCCGCCTAAGCGAACAGTGCGTTAGGATCAGCGTTGGTGATTTCGCAGACAAACTGATCCTGTTCTATGGGTTTCTTGATCCAGCAGCCGAGCTTGGCCTTCTCGAATGCAGCTATGAGACGGTTCTTGGCAAGCTGTGGAAGATACATTTAAAAACAGGATTAATAAAGAGGATGGATATAAAAGGAGGTCGTTCTATGATGTTTCTTATTTAACTACAATAAACAAAAACGGGTCAGCAATATGCAGGTTGTTAAAGAAAGATGTGGTCAAATTTTAGAAGCTTTATGTGTAGCCGACAAATACTTAGTTTTTGAAGTGAAAACTTCTTTAGCGGCGTTGTGCACTTTTTGGGATGGGTAAAAATGTTAAACTCGCGTCAGGACACGTGACCTGATCGAAAATTCGTAAGACGGAGCCGAGTTTCTTATATTTAAAAAAATATAACATTTGAAATTCAAACATTTATGAGCGGCCAGGAGCGCAGAACTTCCAGTGTACCCTATGTATACATTTAGATATGTTATTTAACCTACTTTTTATTTTTAACCTAATTATGTTTATACAGATGTGTGTGTGTGTGTATGTATATGCAAATAAATTGTGGAGTTATGTTTTCACTTCTGACGTGCAGGTACAGTCCTACGAATGACTGTTTTTTTTTCTTTTTTGGAATTTGCTTGTTTTCGGCAGCTGCACATTTTTAAAGAACATAATATTATGAATTTCAGAAAATCCGGACATACCATCACCATCCTTGGTATGAAATACCCACAGGTACTTAAATTCATGTCTTTCAAAATATAAGCTTTCTCGATCAATTTTCAAGTTCAACTTGTGAGTATCAAAATTAGTTTTCTGTATTAAAAATCATAAATTTTCCTCTTTACGTTATTCACTAGGTCTTCTATACGACCCTAATATATGACCACACCGTTCTGTAACACCCTGTATAATTAAAATTGCTTCTCAATGTCTTTAAAAGTACATACCTGGTAGGTAGGACAGAGTTGCTTAGCCTCGTTGTACAGAAACCCGTCCAGGTTCTGCGGCAGGTGCGCGGGTTCGACTCCTGGCTCGGTTTCCTGCAACAGTTTAGCGTGCGAGTCCACCTCGCGGTGTGTCTGTCAGTGACCACATACTTGGTAAACAGCACAGTCACACATTAATTAATCATACAATAGATGGTTCACTTTAACAAGACACTTTTAGATAAATATCAGCTCTCGCTATGTATAAATAAGGTTCAATTTTCAACGCACGTCAACAGCATCTAAAAAGTATGTGTACAACGTATTATTATTATTGGTTTGAGCGTCTAGATCTAATTCGATTATTTCTGGTCTTTTGTGGCGCACTCTAACGTCTAACTCACTCCTCAGACTTATAGCTTCGAGGTACTTTCAGAGCAGTGATTGTTTGTATTTCCTGCGGTCGCCTGATGTGTAACCCTAGCAAGAGCATATAATTGCTGTTAATTTTGCCTCTCGGCAGAGTATGTTTCTTTTGGTATATCGTTATGATAGTCTTCTAGCATAGCTTTTGAGTGCTATGTACGACATATCTAATATGATAAGAAACTCTAAGCAATGATAATTCTGGGATACTTTTGTTGACCTGTTTGGAAATTCGAATGTCACAAAAAGGAGGTCGAATGTATGTAACAAATGCGGGGAGTAAAGACTTAATTGAAATAACGCGTCTATACCGGACAGGCCACTCCGCAGTGTAGGTATAAGGCTACAAGTACAGACCGGAACCGACTAATCGTGTCAAAATTTAGTGGGCTGCCGCGCACCAGCCGCACGTTTGCAGCAGCAGCACTTGGTTGGTCGCAGCTTTGGTTTATTTGTCCACAAAAATAGAGTAATAGGCACATAACTTACTGGTAATTAAATATTCGGGTTAATTTTTTTTTTAAAGGGAACCCTGACTTCGTCAGAACAGATAAGAGTTATGCGATAGAAAGAGAGGCAACTTCCTGGTCAATATAACTGTAGGTAATTAGCGCTGTGCGACCTGAATTGCGACTTTATTGTGTAGGAGCAAGAGTCGCTATTCTTTTAAAATTTTAAATGATTTGGCAGAGGGAGACTTCTGTGCCTGTACTATTATGTATTCTATGCCTAATGTGTAATTAATGAGTGAATGATACATCTTTATTAAAGAAATAAAATATTTAAACATTTACACAATACGTATTGATGCCAACCAACTCGCGGTCAGCATTTTTCGTTGCGCTAACACTATTTACCACTTTTTACTTGCGATAAGAAAGTTAAACTCCAAATATAAAAACAACATAGCATAGCTTGTACTGTGCGCTTCAGAACACGGATATAAATATTTGGATACATTGTTGTTGTAAATACATACACATTATATATGGAAACACGCAGAAAAATGCAGATACACATTTTCATGCCAACAAATATTTGGAACGGAGGGGGATTGAACCCACGACCCGTAACATTGCAATCAAACGTCCTATCGCCGCAAAACCGGTCATCGTGATAAATGAATTATTTAATGGCACAAATACAAATTAAAAATACCCTTGACTCAAAAATTTCTTCAAAGATTAGAAAATCGCTGATTCTTGAATTTTAGCTAAGAACAATCTAGTCTAGTCGACAAGTTGAAAATAGTCCAAAATAGAAAACTGCTCTTAAAATTATGTGCGATAGCTCATTGGATCCGGAATGACGCCTCGAAAAATGTGCCAAAAGCGTGTATTAGCACATAAAAAATTGCAAAAATTAAAAACAATTAAATATGAAAAAAAAAATGGCATTTCGTTTTTTGCCAATATTTCATAAACTATTAATAATTAAGATATTTCAAAAAAAGAGTCTGAAAGAGGAGGAAATTTCCAATAAAATCTCCTAGCTTCCGGAACTCTATCTCCATAATTTATAATTTTAATTTAACGCTGAAAATGGGTCTCCGCGCGACATTTTTATGTTGCGCGCGCGGCGTCAAAAGCGAGTACGACACATTAATTAATTTATTTAAGGTATTGAATATTTTTTTTTTTATTTGAAAAAATTGTGGTGTATTCTAAACACTATAAATAATTTATTCTCGTTGGAAATTTTACTTAAAGTTCATTTTTCAACAAGTTAAACGATTATTAACTAACAAAATTTTCTCGAACTTCAGTCTTCATTGTAAATGAAAAAAAAGGTTTAAATAATTGTCGTGAAAAATTTAGAGCCTTTCTTATATACATACTTAACAACCCACCCCGGCTTCGCACGGGTAGCAGAGACATCTTTAACAATCATCATCATATTTCAACTAATTTACACAAAATGTTAACAAATTATACACCTAAACCCTCCTCATGAATCACAGGCAAAGGCCTATTAGTGAAAACCGCATGAAAATCCGTTCAGTAGTTTTTCAGTTTATCGCGAACAGATAGATAGACACGCGGCGGGGGACTTTGCTTTATAAAATGTAGTGATTGCAATAAGGTAACAAATATATTTCAGTTATAAAGTATTATTAGGCGAGGGAAATGTGTACCTGCGGTATTAATGGCAGGCGTTGCGCGAGGTACTGCCACCTCGCGAACATGCTCTGCTTACACAGCAGAGAGGGCTGTCCACTCTCCAGTTTGCCCGTCGTCGCGTTGATCACCTCTGGCATCTGCAAAAACCATTTAACATCATTAATCGTGGGATAGCCATGCTTCGGCACGTATGGGCCGGCTCGACCGGATACCACGGCCTCACAGAAAACCGGCAGTGAAGCAATGTTTCATTGGTTTCCGCCGAGTGAGTGAGGTTGCCGGAGGTCCTAACCCTTCCCCCTCCCCTTTTTCCCTCTTCCACGCTTCCCCTACTCCCACCATAAAGGCCGGCAACGCATTTGTGACTTTCGAGTTGCAGGTGCCCATGGGCGGCGGTAGTTATTTACCATCAGCTGACCCGTCTGCTCGTTTGCCCTTATACCATTAAAAAAAACCGGCCAAGTGCGAGTCGGATTCGCGCACTGAGGGTTCCGTAAAATATTTTTATTAAGTATATGATGTAACTAAAAATTTACAGTTTTCGCAATTTTTCTTTTATCTGTGCTATAAGACGTTGCTTCGTACCAAATTTTAAGATTCTGAGTTCACGGGATACCCTGTAGGTTTTGACTCCCTTGCGAGTGTCGAAAATTTGCGGCATAAACGGCTGTATCTTTTGATTGCGTTAGCTTAGAAGTTTGATTTTTTCACAGCTCCAAGGGACAGTAGACCTGAGTATTTTATATAAATTCCAGTTTGATACCTCCACGCGTTCCTGAGAAAAAGGGTCTTGACAGACAGACAGACGGACGGACGGACGGACAACAAAGTGATTCTATAAGGGTTCCATTTTTCCTTTCGAA
>OY982586.1:13091580-13120976 GCA_963859945.1 Euplagia quadripunctaria
GAACTGTCAGCTGTCACTGTCATTAGAAAAAAAAAAATGTCAATGACGTTACTCTTATACAAGCAACACCGAGCGCTTACGCGAAATAAAGGATCGGCGGCTGCAATCTTATGAGACGGCAATCCGTTCACATCAGAAAAACGTGGTACGTGTTTGGTTATGCGTCGTCTAATCAAGTGTGTTATATTTTAGGACTGTAAGTTAATGATTATATTTTTTGTCAACCATTTTGATTAATTTTTTTATAGTATAGGGGGCAAACGAACAGACGGGTCACCTGATGGCAAATGACTACCGCCGCCCATGGACACCTGCAACTAAAGAGTCACAAGTGCGTTGCCGCCCTTTAAGGGAGTAGGGGAAGAGGGGGAGCGAGGGGGAAAGCGGGACTAGGGAAAAGGGGGGGGGGGGAAGAAGGGGAAGGGTTAGGGCCTCCGGTAACCTCACTCACTCGGCGAAAAGCAATGCAATCATTGCTTCACTGCCGGTTTTCTGTGAGGCCGTATCACTCCGGTCGAGCCGGCCATACGTGCCGAAGCATGGCCTTTCCACGTTTACAAATTACATCTCATAACGCATTGTAGTATTTAATTCTCCTCGCCCGAATACCCACGCCTGCTTGAGGTCCAATATGGAACCAGATGATGACAATGATCCTTGTTAGCCTTGGGATGAGGTCAACAAATAAAAGATTGTAATGTAGAATACAAACTATAATAGAAAGTGATACAACGACCGCGGAGCACGTTTGGTGGAGCCCGTGTCTTTACCCGATTCGGTTAGATCGCGAACTGATTTTAATGACGCGTGGATACCGCGCTGTAGACGAATTTGCTGACGCAGCTGCTTGTACGGGCGTTGCACCGTACAATCCTTATAGCTTGTCTTTATATGTATAAATATATAACCTTTGTCTATATATTTATAAACCCCTATATATTTTTATGGCTAACTAATAATGCTATCTGCCTGACGATCTATAGCCGACGCTTTGCAAATAGTTAAGTTTTGTGAAAAGAAATCGGGTAGACAAACTCACCGCCAGTCTTTTAAATAAACAGATAATTATGACAATATTTAGTCATATAAATATATTTGAAAATGGTATAGTAGACCGCGTGAAAGGCGTAAAAAATTTTAGGAAAATTAGTGTACACAGACACCTTTTTTTTTAAGCTGACGCTATGTACTTGGTTTTTGTTTTTAAAAACTTAAATTTCAAAACAGAAGGGTTAGAGTCAATTCTAATGAAATGATAGGTATTTAAAACAAAGAATGTTGATAAAATGTTCGGATAAAAACGGACACCGCTATCTGCATGCTACGCTTATGTGGACTCATCATTACAACATGCGACATGGCGTAATATTCTGGGGAATTTCTAGCGACTGGGAGATTGTTACAAAGCCTTTTTTTTTTGTTAAATTTCAAGGTCTTAAAGTTCACCTGTCGAGCGTGTGGCTTAAATAGTGGCACACCATTAAGGATTCAATATACCAGATAATTGACTATACCATATTATAATTTTAACCATTTTTACCTAGTTTTCGAAAATAAAATGAAATCTTTTTTTAAGACACTTGTCTTTTGTTACAAATTTGGCTGTAGTTTCAACAAAAAACATATTTTTTTCATTTTAATTTCTGTACTATACTGCTAAATACTAGAGCTATCGTGTCGTATCGTAAATAATATTGATTTTTTATATAAATTTGGAGTTTTTCAAGAAAAAAGAAGTTCTCTATTTAAACTCTAATTTGTAACATTTCATACAATTCAATTGAATTTTTGTCAAAAAAAAAATATTACATCGTCAGAGTCTATTCATTAAAAAATATGCCTACTGAATACCGATTTCAAAATAGCGTCACAACAGCGGATTCTATTGTTTAACAGAAATTTATCTGACTTTGAAGAAAATAAGCTTTTCATTAAAATGCTATTTTAAAACTTAGTAACGAAATGTCATTTGAAATAAAACTCGTTTTAAGAGCACGACCATGTCTCAGGTAAAAAAAGGGTCAAAAAACCCATTGAAGCCTCTCGCCAAACAAATAGCACACAATAGGAGTGATAAAGAAAGGATATGGTTTACTAATGCTATCCCTTTTATTCCTAACATTGAAATCTCCAGACCTTGTCATTCGTGTAACGTTAACGCATACGACCGTTTCGTGAATATTCTGCCTTTCTTTATCCCTGCCGTTTCTTGTTGCTATCTATCCCCCTGGACCCTGTTTAATTTGCCTACTAATTGGATTTGTCGTTTTAGTGATCTCTGAGATATTGGCTACGTGTACTCGTGACTCGTGCTAGCTCCACGATCTGGATAAACGTGCACTGCAGTGACGAATAGAAAATGTCTCAGTACACACCGCGCGAATATGCTGACATGCATCTTATTTACGGCGAATGCAGAGGCGTCGCTGAAGAAGCAGCTCGACAATATCGGGAGAGATATCCCAATCGGAGACATCCAGATCACCGGATTTTTGTAAGAGTGCATAACGCATACACCGAGGGGAGGATACCTGGTGCAGGCGTAGGCGATGCAAGTGAAGAACGAACACAGGTACATAAGGCTGGAGAAGCACTGAATTTAAATACTGAAGATCCTACAACATCTGTCCGTGTCTTAACTCGCAGAACTGGCATATCAAATAGATCTGTAAACCGAATTCTCAAAAGACATGAACTGTACCCATACCACTATAAAAGGGTACAGAAGTTGCTACCAAGATATTATCCTTTAAGAGTAAGCTTTTGTAGAGAAATGCTACGCAGAATAAAAGAAGACCGCCACTTTTTTAATAAAATATTATGGAGCGACGAGTCATCATGTAAAAAAAGATGGATATTTAAATCTACACAATCTGCACAGCTGGCAGCTAGAAAACCCGCGTCTTATAAAGCAAGACAGATCACAGGATCAATTTAAAATAAACCTTTGGACCGGAATCATTAACGGACAAATAATCGGTCCACACGAGTTACCAGAAACTTTAGATGCAGATGGCTATTTGAGTTTTTTGCTGATTGACTTGCCCTTGCTTCTGGAAAGCGTCGCTCCCGAAGTTCGAGAAGACATGTGGCTGCAGAACGATGGCTGTCCCACTCACTATGCTGTTAGAGTTCGCGAGCACCTTAATACAGCCTACCCAAATAGGTGGATAGGGCGGTTAGGTCCAATATTGTGGCCACCATGCTCGCCAGACCTAAATCCCCTGGATTTTTTTTATTTGGGTTGTCTGAAGGAAAAAGTCTACAAGGAACAAATCACCACTATTGGTCATTTGAGGACTAGAATCCAGAAAGCAGCTCAGGAAATCAGCGAAAGTGGGTTTGGTCGACGACTTGAAAGGTCGTTTATTCGACGTTGCAGAGCGTGTATAGCCGCGAATGGAGGTCATTTTGAACATTTGGTGTAATATTTAGTGTTTGTAATAATTATTTAATAAATGATGACTACTATAAATGTCAGTTTTTTTTACTGCTTTATTCAAATAAGTAACAATATTCTCACTCTCATAGGCTTGTGTGTTTTAGAAGTATGTATACACTAGCAGCGCCCCGCGGTTTCACCCGCGTAAGTTCCAATCCCGTGGGAATATCGGGATAAAAAGTAGCATATGCGTTAATCCAGGTCTCCAGCTATCTATATACCAAGTTTCATCGCAATAGGTTCAGTGGTTTTTGCGTGAAGGAGTAATAAACATCCATCCTCAAATGGAAAAAAGAAACCCTTATAGGATCACTTTGTCTGTCAAGACTTTTTTTCGCTGGAACCCGTGGACGCATCAAGTTGAAATGAATACCAAATAAGACTGGGGTCCCTTGAAGCTGTAAGTCAACGCAGTCATAAGATATGGCCACTTAAAATCTTATCTATATTTGACCAAATTTGAACACTTCGAAAGGTAAATCAAAACTTATAGGGTACTTCCCATTGACCTAGAATCATGAAATTTGGTAAGAAGCAAGGTCTGACAGCACAAGTAAAGGGCAAAATTCGAAAGTCGTTAATTTGTTGTTATATCACATAAAAAATAGTTTTTGTGATTATAAACTTATATTTTGCGGTTGGATTGTGGACTTTGTCGTACATCGCTATCGAAAAGTTTTGTTTGTCTTTCGAAAAAGACGGGCATTCGAGAATTGATTCTCGAGACGGACGTACTATTTACATACAAGTGTGCTTGCTTACGGAACCCTCGGTGCGCGAGTCAGACTCGCACTTTACACAGACCACACCTTTCTGTAACATCTTTTATAAGTATGTAGAGCACTTACGAACCGGTGTTACAACGGTGCGATACCGGTTACAGTAATTACTAAACCCGTCCCGATGTCCCCGTATAACTGTGCCAGGACATTATTACACTGAAAGTGGTTTCGTTGTACGCAATCTTTTTATTACATAACGCTATTTTTTAAGCTTAAAATTGTGAGTGAACGAATGGATGACAGTCAAAGCAGTTATACATCACAACTGCAGCAGGTATCACTACATATTATAAAACAAAGTCCTCCGCCGCGTCTGTCTGTTAGCAATAAACTGAAAAACTACTGAACGGATTTTAATGCGGTTTTCACTTATAGACAGAGTGATTCATGAGGAAGGTTTTGGTGTATAATTTGTACCCGTGCGAAGCCGGGGCGGGTTGCTAGTTTATTAAATGAAATACAGTTTTATTCGCGTGTATTTCGGGAAACCTGGCGGGGGCTCTTTATCAAGAAGTGAAGCAACGAATTTTTATTCTAATAGCGTATATTTTAAGTCTTTTTTTGGGGTTTGAATTATGCGACTAGAGCAGGGGTCATCAAATGGCGGACCGCGCTCCGGATATGGACCGCCGATCTATTTTATGCGGACCTTAGGTAAACAGTACAATATACAGGGTCTATCTGCCAATGGAAGGAACACTTACTTAAATCGCTGAAGGGTTTGACTAACGACTCATCGTTAGAAGCGTCAGCAGTCTATCAATTAAGGCCTGGGTTGACGTAAAAACTTCGAATACATACAAGTATATCGACACACTTAAGAAAGGAGAATGTCCCTATTCAAGTTTGTATTGTTTTGGTCATATTACGTAACATATGATCCACTTCCTGGCATCTTACATAATATATTTTATTATTTTGTAAACGCCCTTGTGTGAACACTACCTCTACACTAAGTATTAACTAACAGACGAGACATATTATAATAACTTGTGACACCTCACACACGGCCGTCTGATCTCAAACTAGGCAGAGCCTGTACTATGGTAACAAGACTGCTGATAAACAAACTTATCCTTATCCTTACTAATATTATAAATGCGAAAGTAACTCTGTCTAAACTACTGAACCGATTTAAATGAAATTTGGTACACAGATAGTCTAGAGCCTGAGAAAGGACATAGGCTACTTTTTAATGCGAAAAAAGGGGTGTAAGGGGTTGAAAGGTGGGGATAAAACGTTGTATGGAAGTATCATCATATTTAGAGCTAGAAGCTTGAAACTTATTTTTTAGGCTGTTGATTCGATATAAATACACTATTCCACGCGGACGAAGTCGCGGGCACAGCTAGTATATTACTAAATACATACATATCACATACAGTCTGTCTGGATGCGATTAACTCCAAAAGTGGTTTATGATGTATGAAGATGTTTGCTTGCTAATTTAATTCTATAAAAAGAACTCAATGTTCAGCCGTAAAAAAGATGCTACACTCCCCAAACCATCTTTAATTCCCAACAGGGCTGCCAGATGGTATAATTGGATACAAAATTAGTATAATTCAGTTATCTTGTGTATTATTTTTGTGTAGTAGATTGCATTGTATAATTGGATACAATGTCATTCATCATTACTGATGTTATAGCGTAATAAGTACATACACATAGAGATACTTAAAAGAAATCGTGTGTAATAAATGAAAACAAAATCTTTATATGCAGGGGCGCAACAACCAACAACCCTCGATTTGTATGAGGACTAAAAAAAAGGTCATCAAATTCTTTTTACGGCGAACAACATTTTAATTACAATTTATTTTGATTCACAGTTTTATCCGCAACAACCCTCAAAAAGTAGGGGATGTTCAATATTTTTTATGAGGGCCAAAAAAGACAAGCTCATCAAATTCTTTTTACCGGCTATCGCATCGTCTGCATATTTGGACACCCTGCACACGCCCCGTTGTTGCGCCCCTGCCTATATGTATGTTAAAGTTAAAACACCTTTTATTGAAATCCCCGAAGGGTGACATATGACATACTATAGTTTTTTGTTTATTTATTTATTTTAATTTATTTTATTTAGATACATTTACAGTTGAACAACACTGATTTTGTTCATGGTTTTGTATAAGTTCTGAGACTCGGCAATATAAAATAAGTTATCCTTACTGGCAGCCCTGATCCCCAATGTGCCCGGTTGAGGCCAGTTATCCCATATTACATGAGTAAGACTTAAATTATTGTTGGCAAAATATAGGTATTTAATACACCTCTGCCTAGCCCTTTAGGTATAGAAGCGTAAGTCTATGTAACTATGTAAAAAGATGTCTTCAAATTATAGTTGCGTTTTACTTGCCTGAGCGCTAAGTAAAAAGTAATAAATGCTTTCATCACTGAAACAGGGGTTCTATAATATAGGCTGTAAGAATCAACGTCGTGGTAACACCCCCTCCTTGAATCCTCGGAGTGCGAGAGCGGAGGGTCGACTCACAAGCATTCAAATTGTTACACGCGTAAAGTAAACTCACTTTCTTATTTCAATAATATTTACAAACACAAAATTACAAAAAAAAAAATACTTAATAAATTTTTTAATTTAGAATTCCTTGATTATGAGTTGTGTTTGTATTAAATAGTTCATTTTGATATTTTATTTAATTCGTTTTTAATTTTAATTATATTTTTTTAGTTAGTTTGAGTGCGTTAAGTGTCAATATGCAGTCGTTAGTGCCTCTGGCGTGTTTCCTTTCAGTTATTCGTGAGTATTATTTCATTTGAATTAGTTTATTCAGTTAATTTATAAACATGGATAGTTATTGTGACGGTTTTTAATATTTTTTTATTTTTTTATTTAAGGCTACCAGTAACGTGGGTCACGCATTAGTTTCTTTTGAACCCATCCAGCTAAGCTAACGGTAGTTATCGTTGTCGGTGCACTTTGACAAGTTCGAAATCACAATACAATACAATATTTGTACCGATTTAAAATACACCTTATTCGCAGTACATAGGTCACAAAATCTCAAAATTTTCGAGATTGTGGATTGGACCATTTTTGCTGAAATCGGTCCATTTATAAAATCACTTTTAATCATTAAATTTATTTTTTCTCCGTCCCTTTTCCCAACTAATTTGGGGTCGACTTTCAGTCGAACTACAAAAAGGCTTCGACATTTTACGTGAAGCGACTGCCATCAGACCTCCACAGCCCAAGTACTAGGCGATATCGAAATTCTGTAGTTAGACCAAGTTGTTCCCGTAACGAATGCCACATATGTACGTATGGCAACCGGGACCGACGGCTTAACGTGCTTTCCGAGGCACGGAGGGGTCTTAATGTGTTAAGAATGGTCACCCATCCTAAGACTGACCTGGCTAGTGTTACTTAACCTTGTTATGTGCTAAGCTATTCCTTTACCACTTAGCCTAGCCTAAGGCTCGACCCTAATCATAAAATATACAAAGGAGTAGCTGTGTCCTACGTTAATTTGCTACGTGTTCATACTGTACCTACATATTTATATTTTTTGCGCGGAACCCTAATTCTTCCCCAGTTCGCCAATCTCAAGAGTCGATCCTCGAAGATTTTGTCCGTTTTTAGGGTTCCGTACCTCGAAAGGAAAAAACGGAACCCTTATAGGATCACTTTGTTGGCGTCTGTCGAGATCCTTTTTCGCAGGAACCTTTTCCTTTAGGAGGCATCTAGTTGAAATTAACATTAAATATCTACTTATGTCTGCCATCAAAAGATGCAGCCATTTAAACCTTATATATTAACATTTCGCAGGCAAATCAAAACTTATAGGATACCTTTCATTGACCTACAGACCTTTCAGAGGCCTAGACCTGGAAATTCTGGTAAGAAGCAAGGTCTCACAGCGCAAGTGAAGGGAATAATCCGAAAGTTGTTAATTTGTGGTTAAATCACACGAAAAAAGAAATTTGCGATTACAAACTTATATTATTCGATGGGATATATTATATTATTGTGCATTAAACTGCCGGAACGTAAAAAATATATTTTTTTTTTTACGTTCCGGCAGCTTAATGCACTCGCACAGGAAGAAAATATAGGTATATATTTTCAAGCCTTATTCTTGCCGATCTGGACAGTATCCTTCTTTCTGGGCCTATGCGCACCGACTCGCCCACTCACAGGAGCTTTATAAATTTCTTTAGACATTCGGTCTTCAGTCATCCTTTCAGCATGCCCAAACTATTGCAGCATTTCTTTCCTAATTTTTGTCACTACATCTTTCAACCCTTCCATTACACATACTTCGCATTTTTTTTTTTATGGTATAGGGGGCAAACGAGCAGACGGGTCACCTGATGGTAAATGACTACCGCCGCCCATGGGCACCTCTATAACTCAAGTGCGTTGCCGCCCTTTAAGGTGGGAATAGGGGAAGAGTGGGAGAGGGGATTAGAGGGGAGGAAAGGGGGGAGAGGGCAGGGTTAGGGCACTCAGTCACGCGGCGAAAAGCAATGCAAGCATTGTTTCACGGCCGGTTTTCTGTGAAGCCGTGGTATCGTGGTGGTGAAACATTGCATTGAACGCATTTCGTTTACTCATGTAACACTACAAAAAACGAATCAAGTGTTACTACGTAAGACAAATCGATGTCTGAAATGTGGAGTAGTTGTTAAGAAACACACGGCGTAACTTCCACGGTTCGTCACACCGGTATTCAGTGCGAAAGAAAATGTTTCATAAATCAATTCATGTAAACGTGTTACTTGCATTATGTGGTTAGGAAACGAGCAATTAAGAGGGGGGAACGGGGAGAAGGGTATATTTACTTGTTATTTTTACGGACGATTTTTATTCGGTAGAGAGACATTTTGTTAACCGACTTCAAAAAAAAAGTAGGTTCTCAATTCGTCGGAATCTTTTTTTATGTATGTCCACCGATTACTCCAACACGCTTGAATCAATTTGGAGAATTCTTTTTTGTTTCAAATAGTATACTTTCGAGGTGGTCCCATTTAAGTTTTATTGAAATTGGTCGCTAGAGCTATTCCTAATAAAATTTTAACTCTGCTAAGAGATACGTATACTTGTCCCTTCGCAGTTTTAAAAATATTTTTTACTAAAAACGTTTTCAGTTCAGGGTGTGAAATTTCAACAAATGTGACCTGTTCAAAAATTCGTGTGACGTTATTTATGGGCGGCCCCTTATTATGATTTTAGTCACATTTAAGTCGGTGAAACTTTTTTTAAAAGATAATCACTACATATTATAAAACAAAGTCCCCCGCCACGTCTGTCTGTCTGTTCGCGATAAACTGAAAAACTACTGAACGGATTTTCATTCGGTTTTCACTAATAGACAGAGTGATTCATGAGCAAGGTTTAGGTGTATAATTTGTACCTGTGCAAAGCCGGGGCGGGTTGCTAGTATACAATATTTAGTCGGCTAATGGCCTGATTAGGTGTCCCTTGTAACCTTTTAGAAGAATGCCATACTACCGATATTATTTCGTATATATTATTATACACATTTTAATTGTGAGAATTATTTGGGACAATAATTTCACGCGTAGGCTTCACAATATCTCGCCCGTTTTTAATGTTTTCATAAGTGCGTCCAAATAGTTGAAGTCGTAGAGCACCCTAAAATCAATAAATTCCGTTTTTTTTTTATGGTATAGGGGGCAAAGGAGCAGACGAGTCACCTGATGGTAAGTGACAACGCCGCCCATGGGAACCTGCAACTCAAGAGTCACAAGTGCGTTGCTTGCCTTTAAGGTGGGAGTAGGGGAAGGGTGGAAGAGGGGGAGAGGGGAATAGGGAAGAGTTAGGGCCTCCGGTAACCTCACTCACTCGGCGAAAAGCAATGCAAGCATTGCTTCACTGCCGGTTTTCTGTAAGGCCGTGGTATCACTACGGTCGAGCCGGCCCATACGTGCCGAAGCATGGCTCTCCCACGATCAAGATATGGTAATTAATGACAGCAATACTGTGGCAGTTTTTAATGTTTGCATAGGCCTTCTCAAATGGTTGGAGTCATGGAGCTCACCAAGATGCAGTTGAGTGCCGTGACTACCGACTGATCTAGTCTACTGGTCAACTCAAAACTGAAATAATTCTCTCATACAAAGACCAGTCGGGAAGATGGTAATTAGTGATCATTTGTTCTATCATCATCAGCCTATCAAGGAGCGCCAACTATCCCGGTCTATTTGTTCTGTGTCTGGGTGTAATTTATCTATAATATGTATGTATTTAGTAATATATAAGTATGTTAATCAGCAGTCTGGTAACCCTAAACACACTTATATTCAAGAAAGTTTTTTTTAATAAAAATACAACTCCCGCATTAGGAATCATGTCCGTGACTGTCCGAGGTCCTGTGTCGCGGGGGACTTTACAAACATTCAAACAATGCATACAAAGAACACCAGGACTCTATAATTTTTTGTCCCGTGTGGAATTTGAACCAACAACACTAGGCGCGGCGTAGTGAAGAGGTGACCACTTAAACCATTGCGCCATCCACGCAGTCATGATCTGATCATAAACAAAAATTATATAGGTGCTTAAAATAGTCGTTAGATAAAATACACGGGCTTTCACCGCTTATGTCAGTAAAATATCTATAAAATAATGCTATTAACTGCAGATATATGCAAGGACTGTGCCAAGTAAACACACCTAAATGAGGTTTAACATTAATTTGCCTTCACTTATAGCCGGAGTCAGTTTTTCCACATTTTCCTAACGACATCAGCTATCTGGCTTACATAATACCATCCACAGTAGCAGGTTTGACTGCACCGTAGTAGGCACAGTGGTTGACATAGACGCCTCGCTGCTATTTATGTAAGTCATGTGCCCGTGCTGTGCAACTTCACAGCTCGACAAAAGTGTGATAAGTATAAATAATAATAACTTGTTGGCATCAAGAACACATAACAGTTACATAGATACATCACATTAGAATAATAACAGAAATGAAAAATGCTTATTGAACAGTGTTCCCCGTGGTAGAAAATCCTGTGTTACGGGGAACAGCATTCCGTGTTACATAAGCAGGTAGTACCTACCTATTAATATTTACATGAAAATATGACGTCAATGCCTTTTTTATACAATATACAGATAATTTTAATAAGGAAAATTATGTGGCAAAACGCATGTGAGCGAGCACGCGCGCCAACATTTGTTGTGTGTGTGTGTGTGTGTGTGTGTGTGTGTGCGTGTGTGTGTGCGTGCATGTGTGTGTGTGCGTGTGTGTACGGTTTTGGAGTTATTCGAGTAAGTTTCTGGCCGCCATCGTCAACACACTTATATTTGTTGAATCTTTGGAACTAACAGTCGTACGTTAGACTTAAAACGCTCGCTCGGCGGCGGCGGAAAAAGTCGAGTTTCATGATTTTTTTACCCTCCCCCCGGTCTTGTCACAGGTGGTCACATTTGTGGAACCCCCCTCCCTGGTGTGACGTCACATATTTTGCAATTTTACACCCAGAACTGAAAAGAGCAGTTCTATTTTTTTAATAAAAGTGTAGTAACGTGTCTAGTCTTTCGTTTACAGGTAATGTTTTATGTTTAATACTTTAGATTTCGACATATGACGTCACGAAGCTTATGAATACCCCCCCCCTGTCACACTTCGTTGACCCTCCCCCCCCCATTAACGTGTGACGTAATTTATGGATGGCTCTAATCCATACATCATTAATTCATAATTATCCATATACAGGGTGTATTCATATTTCAATTTACAGGATGTATTTGAAAATAGAAACACTTACTTAAATCACTGAAAGAGTATAACTATAGCAAGCAGTTATAATAAAAATTAAAAAAAAAAATTATCCGTTTACAAGTTATGACGATATGAATTTAAATTTCTAGGTATTTTTATCTCGGTTTCTCATAAAAGCAGGTGGAACGTGTAAAAATAAAGATTTTAAATGGTACGTATTTTTTTTTATTTTAGAACTATTCAATCAGTTTTTGAGAAAATCCATAAAAACTTACTTTTTTTTTTAAGTTAGAACTAGCGTCATACCCTTTCAGTGATTTAAGTAAGTGTTCTATTTTGTGCGGTCCTGTGAATGTCAGAATTAATATTTCTCTTTCTTTCTCTTTCTTTTCTATTTTCAAATACACCCTGTATTTCCAATTTTGCCATCGTTAATTCCCAAGACAGTCCTATATGGAATGTAGAACTTAATAATTTCTTTAATTTAAAATAATTAAGTAATTATTAAGAAATAGTTACAAGTATTTCATGTCAAGCAGCTTCAACTTGTAAACGTGCCACATTTAAAACTGAAAACCTACAATGTTTAAATTCTATAAATAATGTTAGGGAGGAAAAATAAACTTGTGTAATGTTGTATGGTGGTACCTATGTATCTTACAAATGTGTGGGCAATTATATTAAAATGCCCGTTTGACGGCAATAGGCGTTAGATCAAATTTTGGCTGGCAAAACTCTCCCAGAGTTTACAGGCGTGAGTGTGTATAAATGTATTGGTTATCATACCGTATACTACTTTACCACGTCAATGGTATAATGGCAACAATTTCAGTGTACCTGCCTTAATATTACGTAACCTATCAGAGTTTACAAAAGAGCCATCTTCCACAGATCTCGTGTGGTTGACCGCAAATCTCATTCGAGAGATACTTTTATGTTCGTTACATGAATATAGCTTACACAAGTGTATGCCGTCGGTAACTTATATAACACGAATTACTTAAAGTTGTTCGAAAGCTACTTTTAAGAGGGAAATAATATGTCAAAGATAAACTAAACCAGTCTCCCTTAAGATTAGATGAGAAAATATCTTTTAGTGGCACTCTAAAATTTCAGAATGCGCCTGTTAACAATTAGGACATAATGTAATAACAATAGTAACTTGAGACACCCCACACACGACCGTCTGATCCCAAACTAGACAGAGGCTGTACTATGGTAACCAGACTACTGATAAACATACTTATATATTACTAAATACATGACACATCAAAATCAAAATTATTTATTTCAAGTAAACCCATTGTAGGTATTTTTGAATTGTCAGGAGGAGTCAGTCAGTATAAGTCGGTCGTGAAGCTAGTTGCCTGTTCCAATACGTAGATCCTGTGGAGAAGAACAGGCAAGATACTCCAAGGAAACTCTTTTTCAACGTGTTCGTTTTTACAAGGTTCTTGTTACATTGCTTATAAGCGCAATTTTATGTTCATCATCATTTTCGTTTTCGAAATTTTCCTTTAATGGCCGATGGATGGATTTGATTGGTTCCTTTTATGGCCAGTCGGCTGCCTGACACCAACCGTCCTTGGAAATGTAGTCGTTTTAAGACGGGACAAGGAAGAAGGAAAAATGGGTAGGGATAGGTACCTAGGGTAAGGGATACCACAAGTCTCGGATGGGGAACGGGACCGAGACTGCAGTTGCTCGCAGAGGCCGAGGTCGCGTACCCGAATGTCCTGTATTTCCTGCCGCTGGAGAGGCCAGTAGGCAGTACCCATGGACACCTGCAACTCAAGAGTCATAAGGCCTTTAAGGTGGGAGTAGGGGAAGAGGGGGAGAAGGGGAGGCCTCCGGTAACCTCACTCGGCGAAACACAACACAATCATTGCTGTAAGGCCGGTTTTCTGTGAGGTCGTGGTATCATTCCGGTCGAGCCGGCACATACGTACCGTAGCATGGCACTTGGCACACACATCAAAACTGTAACCGGATGGTAGATTCTTTGACATCTCTTATGCGTTTTTTAACCCCATACGTAATAATCATAAATTTAAAATTTAAAACACCCCCGACTCGACAATCCCTTCAACGATTACAAAATGCCTTACATCATTTTGGAAAAGAGCTGATACTCTTACACTGCTGGACCGATATCAACCAAACATAGCTAAGAACCACCGCAAGGAAACTGGCTTTCAAATGAAAAAAAAACGCATCGAAATCGGTCCATTCGTTTGAGAGCTCCGGTGCCACAGACAGACACACACACACAGACGTCGACGTCATACTTATAACACCCCTCTTTTTGCGTCGGGGGTTAAAAACGAGGGTTTGAAAGTTTAACATCTGTATCTGTGTATTTGTGTGTATGTATGTCTGTGGCATCGTAACTCCCAAACGGATATCCCGATTTGAGTGGGATTTTTTTCTGGTTGAAAGGTGACTTGATCGAGTGTTCTTAGATATAAATCAAAATCTGTTCAGCCGTTTGAAGATCATCAGCTCTGTTGTAATCGTTGAAGGCGTTTTCGAGCCGAGGGTATTTTAAAATTTTCATTTATGATTATTTTAAATAGAGTATAACAACAATTCGTAGCAAGGTTCACATTCACGACCGACACGATGTCGACCGCAGAAGTAATAGCACCATCACCACCATCACTAGGATTTTCGTTGTGACAGACTAATATCTGTGCTTAGAAAGATGGGGCCCCGGAGACGGTTATTCGCACATTCCTCCTAGGAGGAACTAAGCACCTGTTCCAACTAATGGTTCCTCTCATTCCAGGTCCACCAGGAATACAATATGAGGACGCGGTCCTGCAGATAGCTCCTGTAGACAAGTCCAAGTGCCCTTTCATCAAGGATGGAAACGATATAGGCTTCCAACTCTTCACCAAGTACGTAATTCGAAGTGTTTTACTGAAGAGGAAGATCCTTCGACCACGCTAGGTGATCATACCGAGATGATCTCAGCTCAACGGTTGCATTAGGAACTTGTATAGCTACTAATCAGCGCGAGAACTTCTATTGCACGATTCAGAAGCGACTACTACGTAGTTCGGCTAGTTTTTCCTAGATGGCGTTGAAGTATGTTTTTGCTGGACGTTGATGAGCTACAGTAGTTATAAGAGACGAATCTTATGTTAAGTTCCTCATGCGAATGGGGTCACTGAAGTGCCTAAGATTCGTCAGTTAAAAAAGCCAAGTATGTTATGAGTTTGACGTGTCTGTGTATCTGTGGCTGTCTGTGCCATCGTAGCTCCCAAACGGAAAAACCGATCTGAGTGCGGTTTTTTTTTTGTTTGAAAGGTGACTTGATCGACTGTTTTTAGTTATAATTCAACAATATCTAAAACATATCGATAACTTTTATCGATAAAGTCACGTACTTTTGGAGTAGAATGAAAAGTGACATATGGACTATTATATTAGAAATTACAAAAAAATAAGAAACGAAAATGGACTGTATTACAATTTTATTATGGATTACTTTTGTTTAAAAATGCTGTGAAATGGAAAATCGAAACCACGTCGGAACTTTATTATACATTTTTTGTAATTGTGTAACTTGGAGAATAGTACACTACAAAAATACGAGATGGCACTAATAGAAAGGCATTATTTAAAAAAATATTTTTTTGGTGTAAAGTTGCGTTTTTACATGAAATACAACTATGCCATTAAACATAAAATGCAAAACTGTATCTGTATACAAAATTTTATCAAAATCGTTAGAGCCGTTTTTTTTTTGTTTTTTATGGTCTAGGGGGCAAACGAGAAGAAGGGTCACCTGAATGTAAATGACTACCGCCGCCCATGAGCACCTGCAAGTCAAAAGTCACTAGTGCGTTGCCGGCCTTTAAGGTGGGAGCGATAATGGGAGAGAGGGAGAGGGAAGGGTTAGGGCCTCCGGTAACCTCACTCACTCGGTGAAGAGCAATGCAAACATTGCTTCACTGCCGGTTTTCTGTGAGGCCGTGGTATCACTCCGGTCGAGCCGGCCCATACGTGCCGAAGCATGGCTCTCCCACGGCCAAAGCGAGATTTCCGAGATACCAGAAATATAAATACATACATACAAAAATTGCTTGCTTAACGTAATAGGATAATAATAATGGTCTTATTTCGACCTATGGGCGAACACAAGTTATTGGCATTCTGCAATACTCAATTACACCACGCCAAGTAGCACAGTACCACACATTAACTGATGCGTCTACTCTTACAGACACAACCCTACAGTGTACCAGGAGCTGAAGATAGGAGACGATGAGCAACTATTCGCGTCCAATATGGACTTCCATGCACCCACGGTGATATACTTCCACGCGTTTATGGAACAGCCCAGCGATGGTAGCGCCATCATGATTCGAGAAGGTAAGATACTTAATTGTTGTGTAGCCTTTCTTTTTCAATATGCTACATATATATATATATATTCCTGTCTTTAATTCGAATTCCCAAAGTGCCCAGTTGGGAGTAATAATCTTGCCACTCATTAGGGACCATCCATAAATACGTCACACGTTAAGGGGAGGGGGGGAGGTGGGGTCATAAGCTTCGTGACGCCATATACGGTATTACACTTTTACTAAAAAAATTATAATTTTAGAACTGCTCATTTCAGTAAAATTGCAAAATATGTGACGTCACACCAGCGAGGGGGGTACCACAAATGTGACCACCTGTGACAGGGACGGGGGGGGGGGGGGGGTCCAAAAATCATTACGTGCAAATTATAGTTGTCTGTCGTATTTAATCTCCATATTGTTTATACACACACTCCGTATATATACTTTATCAATTTTTAATTCCAATTGCGAAGTGGAAGTTTCGTTTGGGAAGTTTTAAGGTAAATTAACGTAACACTGATACAACTGTCCGACTTCTGGGCACAGGAGTACTCTTCTCTACTTTCTATACACACACATAACTTCTCTAGACTCCAAGGTAGAAGCCTGGGTCGAACAAGTGCAATACTCCAAACTTTCTGGCACCACTGATTTTGACCAAATAACGATTTCGTTCCAGCATACATGCAGCACAGTGACACGAATGTGATCATGATAGACGCTCATCATCTCGAAGCTGGCCCTTGGTACTTCACGGCTGCTCAGAACACTTGGTACATCGGGAGATTCGCAGCGCAGTTCATTGATTATATGGTCTCCAGGTACGTAACCATTTTCAAACGAGTAGTAAGAGTAGTAGGTAGGAAGGTACTTAAAGGTAGTTTAGTTTCTCGTCAATTTGGCAAAAAATGTTCAATAGAACGAATCTTGACTTCCAAGCAGACTGTTTATAAGTCACAAACTCAGCCCTGTATGAAGTATTATTGTCACTTGCGTTGCTTAAAGATTATCAACGATCACAAACTTGCAAGTGCAGCAAAACCTCTGGGGCCCAGGGAAATATTGTCCCTCTCTACATGTGTTCTGAGGAGGTTGTTCTAAATGATGCCCTCTCACCACAGGAGGGAGAGGTTCACTCACATTTTAAAACAAGAAAACTTTCGTACAGTGAGGTTCGAAAGGAACTTCTTGATGACCTCTTTACGATCGTTCTTCCAAGTGACTACAGTATGTACAAAAGCATTCATGGGTTCTTATGAAGTCGGTAACGCGCGATACTTCGATGTCGCAAAATGTCCATAGGGTACGTTGATGACCTCCAGCCCAAGCATATTTTAAGTGACCATATCGCCTGTCTAAGTGAAAAATTTGATTCCAGAGGATTAAATTTAAACAACACGCATCTGGTGGGACACAGCCTAGGAGCACAAGCGGCTGGAGTCGCGGGAAGCGCCATTCAATCAGGTACTCCTACATTTTCTTAAGCAATTAGTATTGTTCTCTTCTAACCTAATGCTACTATCTTCTTTTAATCTTTGAATAGAGCAGAAGCAGCCTGATGTCTATAATGACCTCTAGTTGAAAGCACTTTTTTCATATATTTGTAAACAGCTCTCGAGGATATCACTATATCGCTTAATTCTTATAGCATTACGTTGCCATGAAGCTACACCTTGACACCTGTTTCTCCTCTGCATTTCCCATCCACCCAACAGTACATTAATTTTTTAAATTTAGAAAAAAAAAGTTGTTCGAAAGCGTGTTTATTTGTAGGTGGAATGGAATACCAATACAATATAGTGATGATGATTGATTTTCATCCAACTGTTTACGGGGAGGAGTATATTTATTAATGCCTTAAATAATACAGTTTTTTTAAGACAACATCCGCACTAGGACTTTGCACATTTCTATGTCGTGAGAGACTTTACAATCATAAAAAAAGGAATACAACCAGTCTTCGAACAATTATTTGTGGATCACACAATTTTTTGAAGTTATGCTTCTTTTCGCGCGTTAGGGAAAAATGATGAGAGTAAGTTTTTACGATGCGCGCGCACACCGTCACGAAAAACCGACACCCTGAAGTTAGCTAGTCAACATTTTAGTTTTTCAAAAAAAGTTACCAACTTCACGATATTTATTTAAGTGTTTCTGAATCTACAACACGTGTTTTTTGTCAGTCCGAATAAAATATTTATAAATATACCTACATAAAAATATATTTTTCCAAATATTTGTTAATAACTGACTGATATTTATTAATAATTTATTGATTTAAAGATAATTTACTGTGATTATAAGTGATAAAAATGGTTTTTACATATTACTTTGAGTACGTTTGTAGAATTTAAGGTTAGTTGACGGTGCGTATTATTTATTATGATATTTAAATAAACTTTATTTAACTAGATAATGCGTTATAATAAAACTTTCAATGTATTAAATACCTTTTTTTTTATTATTAGTGTCGTTTTTTCTACAAACGTAGAATAACGCGAAGGATAAAATTTTTAGAAAGATTTTTATAGTATAACTTCTTACGTGCGTACATAAGTATACAAACACTTTTTTTGTCCTGCGTAATTGGTATGGCGACATCCAAATACAATGAAAAACATACTTCAATGTCATCTAACGAAGACACACCGAACTACGCAGTAACTATTGATCCTGCATCGCGCAAAGTTCTGGCGCCGATTAGTACATGTACAACTTCCCAACATTAACCGTTGGGCCGCGGTCTACCTGGTCGGAAAATCCTTCCTTTGTGTTGGAATGGACCACTTTAACTTATCAGTTTTCATTCTCATGAGAAATGAACGCCAAGTATTTCTGATCGGCAGGTCGCGTTTCAAGGATCACAGGTCTTGATCCAGCAATGCCGCTATTCACGGGCCTACCTCCGGAACAGAGACTGGACACCTCGGACGCGCTATTCGTGGACGTCATCCACACTGATGCGGGCATCTTCGGTGAGTCGGGGTTTGGCCACACAACATAATCTTAGGGTCTTATACAAGGTGTTTCAGATATGTGTAGGCAATTTTTTCTTTTTTTTTTCTTTTTTTAAAAGACAACTCCCGCATTAGGAATTACTCCTGTGTCGCGGGGGATTTTACAAACATACAAATAACGGACACAAAGAACACCCAGACTCGGGTGGGAATCGAACCCACGACCTATGGCATAGCAGTCAGGGTCACTAACCACTAGACCAACAGCCAGCCATTTTAGACCATATCCAGACCAGAACAACGTAGAGGATACTGAATATTTTAAGTTTTATTTTTTATTTGTTAATACAAATACTATATTTTTAAACTGAACATTTGAACTTGATATTTTCCATAAAGCTAAGATATATATATTTTTTTTTATGGGTATAGAGGGCAAACGAGCAGTCACCTGACGGTAAATGAGTACCACCCATGGGCACCTGCAACTCAAGAGTTGCCGGCCTTTCAGAATCAGAATCATATTTATTTGCAAGGCATTTTGAGGGATTAGGGGAAGGGAGGAAGAGAGAAAGAGGCTGGGAAAGGGTCAGGGCCTACCGGTAACCTCACTCACTCGGCAAAAAGCAATGTTAGCATTGCTTCACTGCCGAGTTTCTGCGAGGCCGTGGTATCACTCCGGTCGAGCCGGCCCATACGTGCCGAAGTATGGCTCTCCAGCAATAACTTGAATTTTATATTCCCTATTATGAATGAAACTATATACAACAAATAGTAAGGATGTTAATAGTATACCCGCATTCGTCCGGAAATGTCCGTATAAAAAAAATTTACACGCGGAAAAGCATTTTCCGAACAATTGTATTTTTTTTTATCCTCCAACCTATGACCACACCTTTCTATAACACCCTGTTCAACTACCACTATTCATGTTGTTGATCATGATGTTCAAGAGCCTTTTCTCTGAACAGGAGTCAAGGAGCCGATGGGCCACGTGGACTTCTACCCTAATGGTGGACATTCTCCACAGCCGGGTTGCGAACTAGAAGTCGTGATACCGAAGAAGCTGCTCCTCAACAAGTGTAAGTTTTGGCGGCACCAGATAACTTCATAATCTTTCGAGGTTTCTAATTTACAATAGTGTGTAAAAATGTTTTAAAAGTTCTATCAGTGCTGTTAGAAGATCAGGATTCGACTGCATTCTCGAGACAATAGCGTTATCCTTGCCATAACGATTCCCAGGACAAATAATTGTGTGATGAGCATGATCATTTGTTCTGTGTCTGGGTGTAATTTATCTATAATATATATGTATTTAGTAATATATAAGTATGTTTATCAGCAGTCTGGTTACCATAGTACAGGCTCTGTCTAGTTTGGGATCAGACGACCGCGTGTGAGATGTGTCAGTTTAATTAATTTCGTTAATGATACTATGTCAGAAATCTTAGCATAAGTTTCAATAAGAACTGAATGTAGTTTGAACTTGAATGAACGTACACAACATATTTTTTTATTTTTAAGAAAAATAAGATAGTATTTGAGCTCCCGTAAAACCACTACATCCCCCGACAAACCCTGAAGCATAGATTAATAAAAGTAGAGCTCTTGAGCTTTTCCCAATTTACAGTCCTGTTATTTCTTCTTTTAGACCAAAAAAATGGTAAATTATAAGGTTTTGAGATTCTATAGACTAATTAATTTGCCGATCTGACAACTACGTAAAAAAAAAAAAAATGTTTATATTTAATACTCGGAGATTTAAAACCAAAGTATCTCTCGCGCAGTTTTCTGCAGCCACTGGCGTTCGTACATGTTCTTCACGGAATCAATCCTGAGGCCTTCAGCCTTCGTGGCAGTGGCCTGTCCCTCTTGGAAGGAGTACGCGAGGGGGAGGTGCGCAGGGGGACCTACTGCGCACATGGGGTTCGGGGTTGATGAAAAGTAAGACTATTTTGAGGGTAGAACAAGATATATCGGTAGCACTCACTGGGTTAGTTTATCACTTGCTACACGGTTGAAGGTATACAGCATGATGGCAGATGGAAGGAGAAGGAAAGAGAAGAGTTGAACCTCAAAAAGGTTTAACAGTATCATTACCGAAGTGCTGTTTCTCTGCTGTAATTTATATGCTGGTCAGCCAGGGTCTTTACAGTTAGATTATATGCACCAAGTATGCACAATTGTTCCATAGGCAAGCTTTCGAAATTTGCACCTTATATACACATAGTATAAGCACTATATTTTAAAATAAAGAAATACTACACTTATTACAATAAGGCACTGTTCATATCGTTACTCATAAAAGTTTTTGCACTGTTTAGATTAAAATTTCACGCTTGCAGGTGATGGTACCGAGCAGACAAGTGGTTTCTACACATTTTACTTAACACCAAATCAACATCACAGAGAAAGATCTGAATATTACAAGATTAATCCAGATACAGCCGGTTTAAAGTGGACAGAATCGGATACAACTGAAGGAGAAATACAAATCTTCGTAAATAAAAATGGCAAATATCTATCACTTTCACAGAAACATAGATCCAACCCTAATGTTAAACAGAAAGGAATAAAAAAATATCAACGAAATGATATTGATGTTAGAATTGCTGACAATGAATCGCTTAATCGCCAGAAACGCGTCCAAAGAGATACAAGAGAAACAATAACTTACAGCAACGATGTATTCAAGAAGGGCAATAAACATTTACACCATATGAACGAACACGTAACTTCAAACAATGATAAAACAAATATAAATAAAAAAACAATTACAAATAACACAACTAAAACGAATGCTGTGCTAGTAAAAGACGTTATAAATCCAAATAACGATAACGAATCAAGTGTAGCCACTAAAATAAAATATATTACCCAAAGCAAAGAAAATATTCTCAACGCAACATTAAACATCAACAATGGGATAACCCTATCCGACAATTTAATGAACATTAAGTCGAAGAAAGCTACGATAACTCAAAGCAACGAACCGAAAAATAGACAAAAACGGTTCCTATCGTTATTCAAATCGAATAACAATAATGGAAATGATAATTTTCTGTTTAAGGCATTGCAGTTTTTGTTAAATAAAGGCAAAAATGTGGCATCAGTTATAGGTGTTGTTAGGGAAATTAACACTATAGTGAAGAGCACCAGCGGTGTGTTGAACCATGTGACGAAGGAAAGTTACACAGGATCAAACCCTCCCGAGCTTAAGCCTATTTCATACACATTAGAACTTGGTACAGATAAAGGTGTTGTCGCTTTTGTTAAAAAATTGCTTGGGATAGGACAAAAGGGTGATAAGTTGACCGTTGGGAGTAGATAAGGTATACTTTAGAAAATATTGTAAATATAGATTATTTATAGGAATCTGATCAGGCTAGAATGTAATTTCTGTACAGGGATTTAAGGATGCTTATCCAATGAAGCGGAGAGGTGAAAATTAGAACCAACCATTAAAAAAATTGATTACCACCATAGCATTAATCAGAATATTAAAGGTCTGTTTATAGTTGGTTCATAGGATCTGTCTGCTTGGCTCAGCTCCAACGGACAAAGAGTTATAAGAGAAGAGAATGATCGAGCAAAATTTGTTTTACCTTCAATATCCTGAAGTAACTCCCACTGCGGGTAGCTTACATTTAGGAAGTACGTTTAAATCCTCTGCTGTGTGTAAGAAGTTCTGCGACGTATAAGTTCTGTTCTAAAGCTAAGCCTAGTCTAGAAGTTTTTAGGGAAGCCTTCGAAATACCCACTTAATTTCTACATAAGATTCTGGTAAAGTTCATGTAACAGAAAGATCAGGGAGTAACTTTATATTATATTCATTTTGATTTCATCAACTTTTTTCGTTAGTATTTGACAAGTTTAATCTTGCATTAACCCTTGGGATTCGAGTTAATAGCCAAAGTGTAAATTACCTTTTGCTTCGGGGGTAAGTAGTGGGCGTACTTCTCTACTTGCAGCAGGCTGGGGATCTTTCTCTCAAATAGAGAATTTAAAACGTGATTCAATTGCAGAAATAATGGTCTTGTACGAAATGAAAGTGTTTATTCAAACGGATTGTTATGTTTCTAGGGCCCGAGGGACCTACTACTTGATAACTCACCGCACGGCACCTTATTCCATAGAATAGATACATTTTTTATACTGCCTTTACAATTAGTGCGTAAGATAAAATAGTTGTATGTAATTGAGTTGTTTTATTTGTAATTGAACCCTGATATTTAGTTTAAATTGCATCAGAGCCTGTATCAGACAGCATCACATCCGACATCACATAAAGACGTTTTCTGGGTGGGTCTAAAAAAATCGATTGAGAAAAGCCTGAGCTAAAACATCTCTACGTTTAAGTTGTAGAAGTGGATATTTACATAGAAATTGAAATAAAATTGGTTTCACTAAAAGGATAAAGCCGTTACTGAAAAGAAAACTAAAGAACAAATGTATATAACATATATGCGTCACACACACGTTTTATTTTAGAATCTTATGGAAAATGAAAATACCATACATGTTCAGTATTATATATCACATCGGCGTTCGACTGTGTCGAGCATTATCATGCTCTACTATTAGAATAACAAATAACTAGAATCATGTGTTACTAATGTTAAAAATATACTTAGCTTCATTATATCGGATAGTTTTCGAAACTATCGACATACAAAACACTAAACGTGAAGTAATCCACACAACATAAAAATGTTAAGTGAATTTGGCGTACCGCAAGGCAGTGTCCCATGTCCTATATCGCACGTACCTGTACATGTGATGCGGGTGCAGCAGCGAGCCGAGCACGAGCGAGTGCAGGTAGACGGGCGCCAGCAGTCGCGCCAGCAGCGCGCCCTGCAGCCCCACCACGCACCAGCGCGCCACCTTGTCCGAGCACGACATCGTCAGCAGGCGCTCGCCCTGGGACAAATACCGTATCATTAACATCCCATACTGTGGAACTGCCTGTTACTTCTGGAATATCTCACCCAACCCTATTTGTGTTTGCTCTTACTATAGGTAGAGATCTTTGAAAGGTTAAAAATTTAGTGCACTAATATGAGCTGTGTCATCATCAGTGATCGGAATATGTCGTAGATAGAGCTAATTTATCTAAACTTCGAGGAACAGAAACAAAACATGGAGTCTGGCTTACGACAACATTTTTTTAAGACTAAGTATGTCCAACGTTATTATTAATAATATCTACAGTAACATGATTAAATTCATTTCCATACATACATATACTCACACTTTTATCTCCGAAGGGATATGCAGGGATGTATTAAACACGCATATTATATAATAAATCTCAAATTATAAATCAATAAATCTTATGATTTCTTCAAATCATCGTGCGCAGGTACATCTCGAACGTGTAAGATAATCCTACTAATATTATAAATGTGAAAGTTTGTGAGAATGTATGGATGTATAAATGTTTGTTACTCTTTCACGCAAAAACTATTGAACCAATCTTGAGACCTAGATTAACACATAGGCTACTTTTTATCCTGATAGTCCAACGGGATTGGGACTTACGCAGGTGAAATCGCGGGGCGCAGCTAGTTAAATATTTATATATACTCTTAACGGCACCATATTGGATTTAGCGTGACGTCACATAACTTAGAGAATATAATAAATACGTAGCTAAGAGGATACGAGGGAATAGATGAACGAACATACATATACACACATAGCTTGCTAAAAACATAACCCTCCGTGGAAATTGACGTCTTAGTAGAAGTGAACTAACCTGCATAACTCCGTCCCAGGTCTGCAGAATGTTGGAGCAGTTCTTGACGGGGATGGTTCCCTCGCCCGACTCTATCTTGGTCCTGAGCTGGCCCGCGCCAGTCTACAACAACATATCTATCACATTTAACTGGCACCACGTGTTTTATCACATTTAATTTATTTATTTAAAAGTTTGTAGTGACATTCATATACTTCAGGGCTATCAAAACAAAACAAGCCAGACTAATAATAATTAGTAATTACTGATCCAGAATTCCGCAATGAGAGTGAGAGATATAGAGAAGGAAAGGAGAGTGGAGAGAAGGAGGAGAAAGGGAGGGGGTGAGTGGGGAGAGGGGAGGGTGGGAGAGCAAGGGACAAAGAGAAAAAAACAGATTGGGAGAAGTGATAGAGGGAGGGAAAAAAGGAGGGAGAGGGAGGAAGACAGAGGGTGGGGTGTGGAGCATTAGGTGGTAGAAGGAGAGGGAGAGGGAGGAAGACAGAGGGTGGGGTGTGAGCATTAGGTGGTAGAAGGAGAAGGAGAGGGAGAGGGAGGAAGACAGAGGGTGGGGTGTGAGCATTAGGTGGTAGAAGGAGAGAGAGAGGGAGGGAGTTGGAGGAAGGGTGATTGTTGTGCTTGTACTTCTTACGGGTGGTTGCTACCGTGCAGTATTATTACCTGTTGGGATGCTTGTCGGGTTCAGCGTCGTTTTGCTCGTGCGGGCTGAAGATGCGCCCGTCGCCGCAGGGCGCGGTGCTTATGTACAGGTGCACCTGTCGGTCGGCGCGCAGCCTGTACCCCCCGCCGCCCCCCATCGGCTCCAGGTCGCTGTCGGCGATGGGCTGGCTGGGGTCGGCGCTGTCGGCGTACATCAGCAGCTGCGCGTACAGGTGCCTCTGCAGACAGCGGCGGGCTGCCACTGGAATAGTGGTACAAGATTACTTCCATAATTTCGTTTTATATTATATTGCTAGAAAGTTGCTATGACAACCGATGTTATATACAGGGTGTAATTAACAATTCCACATTTACTTAAATCACTGAAAGTGCATGACTGTAGCAGAGTTAAAAAACAATTTAAGATTATTATTTGGCGCCGACTCAAAATGAGTTTATATAAAATTTGATAGTTTATGTAAATAAGCTCAAGAGTTAAGAGGTTTATTTATTTATTGCTTTTTTAGTTATTTCGTCGTTTAATTTTTGTTAAAAAGATTTTTATTTGATGATTTTTTTTCATCATCAGCTCAGCTACATGATATGATGATTTCTGAACACAAATACCTGATAAAGTAGTGAAAAGTAAACAGAAACACTATTCGTTTCCTACAATTTTCGAGGGTTTCTCTCAATTTTATCAAGATCCCATCATCAGATCCTGACTTCCTTGATATGGGATCACCCTTGAGGTATACCCTATCTAACAAGAAAAGAATAATCAAAATCGGTTCGTAAATAACTGAGAGAGGGCTGAACAAATATAAAAAAAAAAACATATATATATACAGTCGAATTGAGAACCTCTTTTTTTTTCGTCGGTAAAAAAAAACTAGGCGTATAAAAGTTGTGAAACGTTCATAATTTTTAAACAGATGGTTGTTAAATGTCGCATTGTTAGATACACCCTGTAAATAATAATAACTTCACACATTCCCACACACGGCCGTCTGATTCCAAACTAGACAGAGCCTGTGCTATGGTAACCAGACTGCTGATAAACATACTTATATATCACTATATACATACATATTACAGATAGATTATACCCAGACAGGGAGGTAGAGGTGGGAGAGCCATGCTCTGGCACGTATGGACCGGCTCAACCGGAGTGATATCACGGCCTCACAGAAAACGAGGTTACGGGAGGCCTAAATCTCCCTCCGTCTCCTTCCCCTACACCCACGTTAAAAGCCAACAACGCACTACTGACTCTTGAATTGCAGATACCCATGGGCGGCGGTAGTCACTTACTATCAGGTGACCCGTGTGCTCGTTTACCCCCTATCCCATAAAAAAATTTATCGTGCTCATCACACAATTATTGGGTGAAGATAGACCAACAATATAATTATCATATAAACGCATCCATGACAAATTATAAGTCAATCTAAACGGCATAGAATTTGCAGTTTCCATTGAACCTTCGGAGTAAAAAACATAGAGAAACTGAATTTTTATGTAAATAATGTTGTATGAGAAGGTACCTCAGCGTGACAGTCGTTGACGGCCCGTTCCCGTGACGGACATGTGCTCGCCCGACACGCACTTCGTGCCGGTCGTCACGGCTATCACCTGCGAACAAAATATTACAGTTATACATTTAATTCTAAATATAACAAATATATAGTAATGTTTGTTAACTATCGCTAAGTAATTTGCAATAAAAAAATATTGTGCCTATAAATTGAGATAAAAACTATCCTATCTCTCAAGTTGGACCAAACTGCAAACATTGTGCAATATTTCATTAAACTTGGTTCAATAGCTTTATAACTTAATGGTTTTAAAATAGTTGTCTGGCGAACATATATAAAAATGGAGCATTAGAATTTACGCGAAGTTAAGTCATTATTTTGGGAGCTTTAAAGCGTCTGCAAAGCGATACGTCCGACGGAAAGTGTCTGCGAGTATTGTCGACTTATTTTTAACGATATTGTCTAAAATATACGTGAAAAATCAGCTAGGAGAATTTACGTGAGGTAAGTAATGTTTTTATGTACCTTCATTACCTGATACCTGGAAACTGGCCGTCTAACCAAGCTGGCAGGTAGGCATGCGATCTTAGTACATACTAACACTACTCAATCATCCACATTTCGTTCGTCAGAAAATACGTGACGTCCGGCGGCCCTGGGGTCTTGGACCTATTATGCTACACAGAAACAATCTGCAACCGTAATGTCCTGTCTGGACATTTTTATCACGGGTACTCAACATTCCAGCATTAGATTATATTACTATCTTTATTTTAAAGATAATATTCAGATTTTTTTAAAGATACTTTGTACTAAAAAAAACCGCCCAAGTGCGAGTCGGACTCGCGCACCGAGAGTTCCGTAAAATATTTTTATTATATGATGTAACTAAAAATTTACGGTTTTTCGCAATGTTTCCTTTATCTGTGCTATAAGACGTTGCTTCGTACTAAATTTCAAGATTCTGAGTTCACGGGAAGTACCCTGTAGGTTTTGATTCCGTTGCGAGTGTCGAAAATTTACGGAAATTTGCGGCATTAACGGCTGTATCTTTTGATTGCGTTGCCTTAGAAGTTTGAGTTTTTCACAGCTCAAGGGTATTTGATATAAATTCAGCTTAATACTTCAACGCGTTCCTGAGAAAAAAGGTCTTGACAGACAGACAGACGGACGGACGAGGTTAGTCTAAATCCTCACCACTTACCATGGGGGGTCCAAAAAGCTGCTAAAAAACATCACGTGATAATGGACGACCCCTATAACACGCGTACACATGAACACTTCACTGGCTCGGTGACTCACTATGGTTGCAGGTTAAAGACCCTATGGTGTAAAATGATAGAGTACATACCCTGGCGTCTTCGATTCTGTTGTTAATGGTGATGACGATCCCGGCGAGCACCTTCCGCTTGGAGTGCACCAGGTCGTTTTTCATCAGCTCGTTTGAACTTCTCGTTCACCAAACTGGTGGCAAAATATCATACATCAATTGAAGATAATATAAGTTAAAACCAATTAGTTTATAACATTTTAATTTAATTATATTCATATATACAGGGTATTAGAGAAACGCTCCTCGAAAACGAAGATAGACTAGTGCTAATGACATTTTCAATGATGGATCAGAAAAAAAAATCGATTCCGATGAAAAAAAACATTTGTTAGAAACGTGGGCGTGGCGTTTTATTACCATTATTCACGCTCCGTCATGTTAGTATAGCTAAATGAATAATTTCCTAAAAAATAGATCCCTTTACTAAAAAAAAACCAGTAGTGAAACAAAATCAAAACAGTTGACGCTCTGGTTCAACGACGCGCGGGCGCCGAACTCATGCAGCCCACAGCTCGTGATATATAAAATCACAAAATTTTATGAACTGCACCTAAACGTTTACAATTTAACGTATTATTTCTCGATAGTTTATAATCTATCAATGGCAAATCTCAAATTGTAAATCAATCTGCAGGGTTCATAATCTGTCCGGTTTTAGATGTATGGGAGTTATTAGATGGATAAAAATGACAAAAGCACTAACTTCCCGATGTGATCCGCCAGCGTCTGGTGCAGGGAGGCGGAGGCCGGCGCCCCCCCCCAGGCCCGCGCCCCCCCTCCCCCTCCCCCCCACGCGGCCCCTCCAGCGCGGCCAGGGCCGAGCGCGCCGCCGCCAGCTTCGCCAACTTCTTGCTCGATCCTGGGGAACGTC
>OY982586.1:13121176-13133676 GCA_963859945.1 Euplagia quadripunctaria
GTAAATGACTACCGCCGCCCATGGGACCTGTAACTCGAGAGTCACAAGTGCGTTGCCGCCCTTTAAGGTGGGAGTAAGATAAGAGGGGAAGGGGGAGGGAAGAGTGGGAAGAGGGGAGAGGGGAGAGGGGAAGGACGGGAATAAGGGATACGGAAAGGTGCCTCCGGTAATCTCACTCACGCGGCGAAATGCAATGCAAGCATTGCTTCACTGCCGGTTTTCTGTGAGGCCGTGGTATCGAGCGGAGTTGAGCCGGCCCGTACGTGCCGCAGCATGGCTCTCCCGCGTCAATCGTATGCGGGTAGATGAAGAACCTTTTACCTCAAAGATTCAAGGAAGTAGAGCGTGCACCACTGACCCGATCGGCCTGTGACCACGGTCAATGCGACCTGGTCGAAACCGACTCCGTATCATAGTTACGACAAATAAATCATGACAAATGTCAGGGTTAAAGTACACCATCGTACCACCATATATGTCGACCATCCTCGTAAAATTCAAAGGTTGTTTCCGTAAACATAACTATAGAGAGTGTTACAAAAAGGTGTGGCCATATGTTAGGGTGATATAGTAGACCATAACTAACGTAAAGCGCTAACAATTTTGGAAAAATTCGTGAATTTTAATACAAAAATCATATTTTGAAACAGACAAATTGAACAACCTAGTATTTCTGGCCTGTTGGCCTAGTGGTTAGTGACCCTGACTGCTATGCCGTAGGTCGTGGGTTCGATTCCCACCCGAGTCTGAGTGTTCTTTGTGTCCGTTGTTTCTATGTTTGTAAAGTCCCCCGCGACACAGGAGTAATTCCTAATGCGGGAGTTGTCTTTTTTAAAAATAAAACAAAAGAAAATAAAAAAATTCATATGAAAGAGGGCTGATATAATCTATCTGTATTAAATATCAAAAATGTTGATATAATGTCCAGATCTTTCCAAAAATGTTTGCATAAAAGGCGGACTCATTAGATTTGACATGAAAATTCATAATTTATTGTTTAGAAAACTGCACTATCATCAGACCTGCCGACCTGTACGGATCTGAAAGTTGGCCCACAAAGAGCACGGATGAGAGACGCCTGCACGTAGCCGAAATTCGAATGTTGAGATGGATGTGTGGTGTGACTAGGATGGACAAGGTGAGAAATGAATATATTAGAGGGAGCCTGAAAATAGCACCAGTAGATGAAAAGCTGTGGAGCAATAGGTTATCGTGGTATGGACATGTGATGCAGAGGGATGAGCAAAATGTGGTGAAAAGAGTTTTATGTATGGATGTTGACGGGTACAAGAGAAGAGGACGACCAAAGAAAAGATGGATAGACTGTGTGAAAGAAGACATGGCTAGAAAAGGAGTAAGCAGTGAAATGACGAACGATAGAGTAGAATAGAGGAATCAAACATATTGCACCGACCCCAAATAAAATTGGGACAAGGGTAGGCAGATGATGATGATGAGAAATCTTTTCTTTTTTATGGTATAGGGGGCAAACGAGCAGACAGGTGACTTGATGGTACATGACTACCGCCGCCCATGGGCATCTGCAACTCAAGAGTCACAAGTGCGTTACCGGCCTTGAAGGTGGGAGTAGGGGAAGGGGGGAAGAGGGGAGAAGGAAGGTTTAGAGCCTCCGGTAACTTTACTCACTCGGCGAAAATCAATGTAACCATTGCTTCACTACCGGTTTTCTGTAAGGCCATGGTATCTCCTTCGGTCGAGCCGGCCCATACGTGCCGAAGCATGGCTCTCCTACGAATAAATCTGCACCTATATGCACTAGAAAAAGCGTTTCACGAAAAAAAAAAGTTGGTTTGCAATCTAAATCAACTATTTGTCGGCTACACATAACGGTCATAAATGTTGACCACTCCATTCTATAACACCTTGTTTATCATGGAAAGCGAAATTTAAAACTAAAAATATTTACCTTAGGCAAAAATCGAACCAAGAAACTCTTGCAAAGAAAGCTGAAAAGTTGTGGTCAATTACCTCTTCAACTCTCGTGCAAGAGTTTCTTGTCTCCCACCAATTAATTGGAAGTGGTACTTACAGTGACAGCAACTGTGAAGCTGGGACAGTGAGCGGGTCCACCTTGTCTCAGGACAGTGTAGTGTACCTTGACGCCGAGCTCGTTCAGCGCCGACACAGGAGACTTGCCACCTGACT
Organism: Euplagia quadripunctaria; assembly: GCA_963859945.1. Classification (NCBI taxonomy): domain Eukaryota; kingdom Metazoa; phylum Arthropoda; class Insecta; order Lepidoptera; family Erebidae; genus Euplagia; species Euplagia quadripunctaria. The sequence continues at coordinate 13,123,343 of OY982586.1, forward strand.
CTACAGCATCGGCAGCGTTAGCCAGGGTCTGGATTACAATACAAATATCCTTAAGGTTCTCCTTCTTTATTAATTCTCTTGCGATTGAGAAAGAAATACTAGGTGGGCAAGACACCATCAACACACGCTAGATTAACCGATGATCTGGTCAAGTGGCAAAGATTATTTGGATTATTTGGTGGAAGAGGAACAAGACAAGCGTTGCTCAAAGTAGAAGGTATTTGGCAGAATCCTATAGTTGACAAAAGATGCCTTATGGTGGCCATGATGAGAGAGTATATCCAGGATAATGGTCAGAAGTCGTGATCCTGAAGACCTTAAGTTTACTCAGTAGTAATAGATTTAAAAGAATAGTAAGAATATCGCGAAAATGAAACTGGCCCCACACGATGTAGTGCCAAGGCAAATGTTTACTTGAATACCTTCAAATATTGAATAACCTCTGCCAAAGTGTTCCCAAGAGGTTTCCTGTATAAGGTTCTCCAAAAAGCGTGAACAATATAGTGTCTACAGCGCATGGGTGAACCCTCATGTTGTTTGTAGATGGAACAAAAAAATGTTTTCGGAATTCAATTAAAATAATAAACTTGAGATACCACACATACTCGTACATTCGTCTGGTCCCAAACTAGGCAGAACCTCTACTATGGTAACCACAGTGATGATAAACACACACACATATCACTATATATTATGAAACAAAGTCGCCCGCCGTGTCTGTCTGTCTGTTCGCGATAAACTGAAAAACTACTGAACGGATTTTCATACGGTTTTCACTAATAGACAGAGTGGTTCATGAGGAAGGTTTAGGTGTATAATTTGTACCCGTGCGAAGCCGGGGCGGGTTGCTAGTTATAGATAAAATACACCCGGACACAGAACAAATGATCGTGCTCATCACAGAATGACTTGTCCTGGGTGGGAATTGAAGCCTCTGATCACTAATCACTTGACCAATATGCCCACTTTTGTTCAGGAAATAAGTTTATTGATCTACCTCTGTATCGCGGTGTTTAATTTCGCCTGCCACGTCACGCAGGCGAAGGTCCTACATTCGATTTATAGGGTCAAGCGATATTGAGTACATATTTCTGTTAATAATTTCAGTCATGAATTTAGGAATGCACCTGGTATTGGCCATAATATTGCCAGCCTACTATGGCGATACGTGGATGTTATTAATATGAGAAAATGCGCTAAAATAACATTTGAGACCCACCCTAAAGTCAAAGATGGATTCTTGATTTGGAGGCACTGTTCCTGTTTGTATGCTTTGAGATCGGCAGCTAAGTCGAAGGTCAACAAAATCCTGATACAACTCCATTATATGCTCTAGTTCTAAATCTGATATATATTCTTGTTGCTCTTGCTTCTTCGCTTCTAAATTCTCTATCGTTTGTCTCATATTGTCGTGCATTGTTTCTATTGCTTTCTCTATTGCCAAGATAGTATCTTGTATCATTTGATTGTGTTGCTTTACTTTGAATATATCGACCGCTAATTTTTTTCAAGACTTCGTCTTGGTTAGATTTGAATGAAGGTAGCATAATTTCGAATTATTTTGAGTTCGTAACTGTAACACTGTTTGTAGAAACAGATTATTATTTTTTTTTTAAATTTTATAGGGGGCAAACGTGCAGACGGGCCACCTGATGGTAAATGATTACCGCCGCCCATGGGCACCTGCAACTCAAGAGTCACAAGTGCGTTGCCGGCCTTTAAGGTGGGAGTAGAGTAAGGGTGGAAGAGGGGGAGAGGAGGGGGAGGAAGGGTTAGGGCCTCCGGTAACCTCACCCACTCGGCGAAAAGGAATGCAAGCACTGCTTCGCTGCCGGTTTTCTGTGAGACCATGGTATCACTCCGGTCGAGCCGGCACATACGTGCCGAAGCATGGCTCTCCCACGATCCGTTTTATACTATAATTGTATGTAGCTACTGGGTAATTTGGTAACATTTAATGCAGATACATAACCACGTCGATAGTAACCTAATATTAACCAATATTGTCAAGGTTACAGAAAAGGACATACAGTACTGGAATTTACAAATCTCTCTCTCTCTCTTAACCCCCCTCACCTCTCACTCTATCTCTTATTTTACGCACGACTGGAGTTTACAATACAATTAAATTTACACATACATGATTTCAAAGTGACAGACAACGTAACGTTTTTGAGTTAACGCTTTTATTAATTTCACGCCTCGTAAAATTTATACCATACCGGGGGCCTTGTATGAAAATCGATTCTTAAAGAATAATTTCCAATAAGTAAGTAGGTATTATTCGTTCTCCACGGAATGTATTAAAAAAATCACTATCACTTTGCACTTTCGAAATAATTGGCTAAGAACAAAACACAAACTGCCCGATAACCGAAATTTTAGTGCACATATATATGCCGATATGTTTCAATACATAACGGATAATGAGATAATATATTATCAGCACTCACACAGTGAATACTTAAGTATTAAAATGAGGGTTATCGAACAAAATATTATGTTGCAGTGTTGTCAGTGTCGATATGATGTGATGACTTCTCATAAACATGCCTTTGTACTTCCAAAAAGGGAGTTAAACTCACGTACGTATAATCTAATAAGGGATCGTCCATTAATCACGTGAGGCTAAAATGGTTGGGTTCGGAAAAAATCACGAAATATGTAGGAGAGGGGAGGTGTAGTGAGATATCACGTGTATTTACTTTTTCATGAAACGCGCGATTTTCAAACCGCGCGTGATCTTGTCTCGCCGTGATTCTGAATATTTTTATGATACTTTGCACAAAAAAAATACACACGATTTTGGGTAGGATAGTCTATAACCTCACCGCGTATTGAAAGGGGAGAGGAGTGTTAAAAAGTTGCTAAAACATCACGTGATTAATTGATAACCGCTAAGTCAGTTTCAAGAACCATTAAAAGACGCGTACCAAAGATAGCTGGGTCAAATGAATACCCAGACACTACTTAATATAAACACATGTAGAAAGTTGTTAACTAAGTAGTATTCCACATTCGTCCCCCATAGTTTTGAGTCCTTTTGCATGCTGTCTTGATGGCTAAATAGGCGGTAAACATTGTTAACCTAACAACTCTAAGATTACTAACCTACTATTGATGGCAAATTAAGAATTTGAATTTGTCCCCTATTACGTGTGTGGGGTTAAGTTAAATGTGAAGACAATGTAACATAATGCTCCAACTTATAAAAAAACCCGACCAGTGCGAGTCTGACTCGCACACCGAGGGTTCCGTAAGCAAACAAACTCGTATACGTCCATCTCGGCAATCAATTAAAAGACTTTTGCCCGTCTTTTTCGAAAGACAACCTTAACTTTGCGGTTGCAATGTACTATAAAGTGAACAATCCAACCGCAAAATATAAGTTTGTAACCATAAAAACTTTTTTTATGTGATATAACAACAAATTAACGACTTTCAGATTTTTTCCTTCACTTGTACTGTCAGATCTTGCTTCTTACCAAATTTCATGATTCTAGGTAAAACCTATAGGGTACTTCCGGTTCACCAAGAATTGTCAATTTTGGTTAAAAGCAAGGTCTTACCTAATTACCTACGAAATTTAAGGTAAATTTTAGTACTTACAAGTTTTTTACATCTAAATTTGCCTATATCTTTTTCTCGTGTTGACTCAAGACCTTGATTTTTATACACCTAATAGGAACTATAGGCCTCAGTATCTGGTATAAATTTCAACTTGCTAGGTCCACCCGTTCCTGAGAAACTCGGTGGTGACACACGGAGACGGACAAGAGAGTGATCTTAAAAGGGTTCCTTTTTTTACCTTTTGAGGTACGGAACCCTAAAAAGCCCTGGAAATTACAGTCATAGCAGTCAAAGATGACCAGCCCCGATAGATTGCAGACGGTCAGCTGATGCTATCGGGCGATCAGACCAGGTATTTAGATCCAGAGCTGGGTCTAAAGGGATGCTGATTAAATAGTCGAATATATTCTTATTACACGACTGTCCATAAAAAGGGGTGTAGTGGTTTCAGGGTTGAGTTTCTTTATTCCGCCATAACTTCTAAATATCTGAACATACATCATCCCGAGTGACACTTGTTAGAGTATTTAAAAAAAAAAGGAATATGGCGTACGTAAACGTATGGTGTACCTATGGAGCCATTTTCAAAACGCAGTAGGGTCTTTTGTTTCATGACTACAATTAACATTCTTAGTGAAGTACTAGCAATTCCCGCGCGGCTTCGCTCGCGTGTACATATTTGTATATTTTGCGCGGAACCCTAATTTTTTTCCAAAATAAAAGTAGCGTAAGTTACTCCTTATAACACCAGCTATCTACCAGTGAAAGTCCCGTGGAAATCGGTCCAGCCGTTCCTTAGATTATCCGAAATAAACAGACAGACAGACAGACGGACGGACCAAAAGACAGACCGACAAAAAATTTAAAAACCGATTTGTAGGCATAGGTATCATTGTCAATAACTGTATGAGCTTAAAAAAACAATTAATTTGACATTACAAACAGACACTTCAATTTAATTTTTTTGTATTGTTGTATTGATTAACAGTATCACTTATTACACTATATACAAATACAAAATACAAATGCTATATTTGCTTTCTCTCTTTATTCCGTACGAACAGCATTTGTAAGGTCCCTTGGGGGGCCATCCATAAATTACGTCACACGAATTTCATAATTTTTGGACCCCCTCGTCCTTGTCACAGGTGGTCACATTTGTGGAACCCCCCTCCCTGGTGTGACGTCACATATTTTGCAATTTTACACCCAGATCTGAAATTATTCAGTTCTATTTTTTTTTATAAAAGTGTATTAGCGTGTGTAGTCTTTCGTTTACAGGTAATGTTTTGTGTTTAGATTTACACATGTGACGTCACGAAGCTTAGGAGCCCCCACTCTTTGTCACACAATATCACACTTCGGCGACCCCCTCCCCCCTTAACATGTCACGTAATTTATGGATGGCCCTTAGTACATTTTTTTTAATATTAATAAATATTGACAGATACTTACTTGTAAGTTCCATTTAAAGCCTGCATCGAGTCGTATTGAGGGCGTCGCACGCTTCGCCGGGGGCTCGCCATCTAAATAAACAAAAATATAAACTGACTATAAAATACATAAACAAAACTTATAATAACTTACGAAGAAAATCTATAAAAATTATGACCTTTTGGCCAGCGTAAAAAAATGGGTTGTAAAGTCTAACGTGTAAATTAGTGTGTCTGTCTGTGGCATCATATCTCCTTAACAGATGGACCGATTTTGATTAAGTGTTTTTTTTCTTTGAAAGATGACTTGATCAACTCAGGAGGATTCTTAGCTATAATTCAGGAGTCTCGTCGACTCAGCTCTTTTCTAATCATTGAAGGGATTTTTGAGTCAGGGGTATTTTTAGTTTGTGCTTGGTGGTTTACGCATGTCCTGCATCTTCAGTTTTAAATTTGAAGATTGAAATCAGTTCAAATTATCAAAAATACAGTCTTTCAACATCATTGTACATTACGTTCCTGACAAACAACCACCACTTTCATCCATCACTAGGTTTTACCAGCGACTTGGCTCGCGTTCCTGTTAAGTTTAACAATCACTTCGGATATCCCTTGCGAGTATCTAATATCCTTTCCTATACCCCTGACAACGTGTAGGGCAAAATTTGACGATAATCGTTTGAGTAATTTAGGCGTGAACGAGTCACAAACAAACTCGCATACATATTTTCAATATTAGGTAACGGGCGGTTATAGAACGTTAATTGTAGATAGTGATCTTAACAATTTGGAACGACAAAGCAATCTATTATTGTGGTCATGAGTTAGGATGGCATACAAAATTATAAAAAAAAAGACTGTGGTGTCGTGGGACACCAGATAAGAACGAAGTTCCTTATAATAAAAATATTAATTTCAAATTCTATTCGAGGTATAAAGAAAATAATTATTCGGGTATACATTTTTTATCGACAAAAATAAAAAAAACTACTTTAGAAAATTATCTTGACACCTTTATTTTATTTACAATGATTTATAAAAATATTTAATTATAATAATAATAACAGTCATCACGTAGACTATACTTTACTCATTACTTTATTGCGTTCCATAATTACATTGGTAAGGTGTTAAATATAAGGGTAGAATTAATTATGGACCCTGTTGGGCACAGCAAAGTTTTCCTTAGGAGCGAGAAGGAAGAGAGCTATTTATAAGAATAATACTAAGAGTTAACTATATTTTATGCTTCAATAAATAACTAAATCATGTATTTTTTGTTTTATTTGTGTTTAAATTGTGTATTGCTATAGATGGCACATTAAAAACCATAATAAAATGTATGTATTATGTATTTCTTATAAAAATAAATGTGTTAAATTATAGAAGAATGTATAATGTCTTGTGTACTTTAAAATAAAAATAAGCAATGTTTTATGTATTGTATATATACTTATATTGTCTTATCTATAGTTATCAATGATATTTTTAATAATTTTACTATTTATATTAGACACTGTATAGCCATCATACATAGACTATACATAAAAATCTTATGTTACGGATGTTTTTTGCCGGCTAGTGAACCCCTCCGCAACGCCCCATAAGGAACTTCGATCCAAAGATTTAAAACGTTTACAAAACTAACCTTCATTGATTTGGTGGACCATAGCACTATCACACATCCGAACACCACAGTAAACAATTAATTTTAACTAATAACCTCGAAAAATAACGGTTGAAAATATTATTTTGGCAATAATAATACTAAGAAATAAACGCAATGGATTAAACTTGAATAAATAAGATAACGTAGTGATGTTGATGAAGATCTTTTTTTATATACTTTTTTTTACGTGGGTAGATAAAAAAATATATGGTAGATGGTTAAGACGCGTTCGTAGTGAAGCTAATTAAATGACAACTGGCAAAATGGCGTAATGTTTTTTGGACGTATGTATGTATTTACAAGTATCCTACTATTACATATTATAAACGTGAAAGTTTGTGAGGATGTATGGATGTTTGTTGCTCTTTCACGCAAAAACTACTTAACCGATTTTGATGAAACTTGGTATTTAATTTTTTTTTTATGGTATAAAGGGCAAACGAGCAGACGGGTCACCTGATGGTAAATGACCTGCAACCTAATGGCACCTGCAACTCAAGAGTCACAAGTGCGTTGCCGGCCTTACAGGGAAATGGGAGAGGGGGAGAGGAAAGGGTTAGGGCCTTTTTTTTTTTTTTTGTACGTGTGGAAACCCCCTCGGGCCGTCACCCCACCGGGGTTTTCGGCGGGGCGGTGTGTCGGAATCGAACCGACTAAAACCACACGGTGTGCCGTACTGCGCCTTAAGTAGGGAACAGCTTTTATTAAGACGCCGCCTCCTAGCGGGGGGCGGGGGCCACTATAGCGGGTGGAGGGGAAAACCCGTCCCTTCCACCCGCGGCCACACTCAGGGCGGCATGAGGCGCTGGTAAGCGCGCCTCCGCCGACCGGTTCGCCGGCGGCGAATTAGGTCCGAGTGGAGATCGTCCTCCCGGCGATGTCCAACGACACCGCCAACAGCACGCCGCCACAGCTCACTACCTCTTCGGTCACGGCCCTCAGGCGCAACACAGCACCGACCGTCGAACGCCCCGCTCGAAAACCGAATTGGGCGTCCGACAGATCGGGGCCGACCTCGCCAAGGTGCCGGACGATGCGGGCAGAAAGAACCCTCTCAAACAGTTTACCCGCCTCGTCCAGCAACACGATGGGCCTGTAGGCCGCGACCGAGTCGGTAGGCCGTCCCGGCTTCCTTAGAAGAACCAGCTTCCCACTCTTCCAGCAATCAGGGAAGCGCCCAGACGCCAAGCTAGCGTCGAACACTTCCCTGAGGCGGTCGGACATGTGGTCAAGGGCAAGGGCCAACACTCGGGCAGGGATCCCGTCTGGCCCGGGGGCGGTGTTCTTGGAACGGATCCGTAGAACATCCGCCCCTACCTCCGCCTCCGTGACGGGCGGAACACCATCCTCCTCGTCCTCCCCGTCGTCTCCGGCCAAAGGGGCCATCGACGGGGATACGTGTTCCACCCGTTGCGGGAAAAGGCCCTCAACCACTTCCTGCAGGAAGCTGGGCTGGAGAGTCTCCGTAAGGGGGGGGGCCCGACGCGCGGAGCTATTGTTGCGCCGCGCGATATGGGCGACCCCAGGGGTCACGATCGAGACACTCCAGCATCTCCTTTCTTTTTTCTTCTTTGGCGCGGCTAATGGCCAGCTTCAGAGTGTTCCGTGCCTCTCGGTACTCCTCATGAAGCTGGTCCTCTTCCCCCTCTCCGCGGCGACGACGCCGGCTGTGAGTGTAGGACCTCCGGGCACGGGTACAGGCCGCACGGAGGTCCGCCAACTCCTGGGACCACCAGTAGACCTCCTTCCTTGGAGGCCGACGACCTCGAACGCGGGGCATGGCCGCATCGCAAATCTGCGTAATCGCATCGCGAAAGCGGCCTGCCCCCATGTCTACCTCCTCGGTCGGAGGCTGTGGAGACAGCCAAGAGTAAAAGATGGCTGCCTCCTCCAGTAGATCCCTGTCTAGCTTTGACACAGCCCACCGCGGAAAGTGGGAAGAACGCCGCGCCCCGTGACCCCTTCTGGGGTCCTGGGTCCGGGAGAGCTCAAATCGAATATATAGATGATCCGAGAGCGTCTCAACCTCTTCCAGGACACGCCAGTTCCTTACTCGTGCGGCGAGAGCAGGGGTAGCGAACGAAAGGTCCACTATCGACCCCCCCTGCTGTCGCACGCACGTATTGGTGGAGCCTCTGTTTAGAAGACAGAGGCCCACCGATGCCGCCCACTCCTCCACGGCATCGCCCCGTGCGTCTGTCCTGGGGGAACCCCACGCAACGGACTTAGCGTTGAAGTCCCCCAGCACTAGGACGTGCCCAGACGCTAGTCGCCGCATCGAGGTCTCTAGGTTGTTGAGAAAAACCTCGAAGTCGCTCAGACTCCGATTGGGGGAGAAGTAGACACCATATATGGTTATCCCCCCCCACTCGGCAGCAACATATCCAGTACCCTTGTCTCTTAGCGACAAGGGCGGGGAATGAGCCGCCGTGGAGCTGACGACTGCCACGGAGCCGTCCCGGTCACCCAGCTAATTTGGGCGGGGAGGAACGTAATAGGGCTCCGCGGCTACGGCCACACCTATCGACCACTCCGCCATGGTTTGCAGGAAAAGATCCTGCGCACCGGCAGAGTGGTTCAGGTTCGTCTGGACTAGGAGGTTGGAGACTTGGTCCATTACTGGACTGTCTCTACAACCTCCTCCATGGGCGACGATGACGACGCAGGATTGACATCGGAGGCAGCCTGGGCCGATTGGCTAACCCCCGAAGTTTGTCGAGAAGTGCGGGGCGGCTTGCAGCCACCCTGCCCCATCTGATGATTGGCGGGAAGATTTCCCGCCGCACACGCTGGGCAGTGAGGGGCGGCAGAACATTCCGCCGCCTTGTGCCCCGGTTGACCGCAGCGGAAACATAGTCCGCTGCAGTCAAAGCAACTAAAATTAAATAAAATTAATTAAACTAAATCCGTTGTTGCCCTTGTCGCGGTCTTAGCCTGTTGCCCGGCTTTCGTTGCATTCGCTTTTTTTGCGGCTTTAGCCGGTCGCCCGGCTTTCGCCACAGTCGCAGGGGCTGGCACCGATGCCGCCGCTGCATAAGAAACTGCGACGCGGCCACCCGAGACAGGAAGCGGCGTTGGGACTGGTGCGGCCTTATTTTTGTCCGCGGCGAGCGGCAGTCGAACGATAGGGGCCGGAGGCAGCCTTGCCTCCAGACCTGCTAGGCGCCCGTCCATCATTCTCCACACTGCGTCAATAACTTGACGCAGGTGGGAATCCGGAACTTGAGAGGGGGAGGGGGTAGGCTGCAGCGCAACTAGGTTCGACCGCCCAGGGCAATCGCCCTGTGCCCGAAATTGGGCGAATTGAGCACTGAGCTCAGCCACTTGCCCCGTCAGCCGATCATTCGCCGCCTGGAGGCGTGCCACATCCCCAATGAGGGTCTTGACCACCCCTGAGACGGCGGAGGAAGAGTCCTTAAGGGCCTTTACAAAAGAACCCTTAAGGTTCGTGGACTTGGTGGCTACCTTGTGGATGATGGATGATGGCCACCGCCGCGTCTGCTCTCTCCTGCATGGTAACAGGTGTTTGGGGGACAGAACCCCCCTCCACCGGCTCCTGGATCTTTAGCAGGAGATCTGCAATCTCCTCCTCCGCTACAATTTCACCTTCCGCTCTGGCCCGGGCATAAACGCCCGCCCTAGAAAAGGCGGAACCTGCCGAA